>CAJNOP010000564.1:82844-102878 GCA_905250075.1 Rotaria sp. Silwood1 | reverse complement strand
GTTTCAGTCGCGGTGGTTGTTTCAGTTGTGGTGGTTGTTTCAGTTGCGGTAGTTGTGTCAGTCGCAGTGGTTGTTTCAGTCGCGGTGGTTGTTTCCGTAGTGGCCATTGTTTCAGAAGTGGTCGTTGTTTCCGTACTGGTCGTTGTTGTTTGTGTTGTGTCGGTTGTCGTCGTGTTGATAATTGTAGCCATCGTAGTAGTTGTATTTAGTGTGGTTGTTTCACCTAAAACGTGTGAGATTGGTGAAAAGTTTCTTAGAATCAACTATGTTTACTTGTCAGTGTCGTATATTTGCTTTGTGTGACGATGATCGGCACAAGAAGTGTGACAGTGAACACAACCATGCCTGCTACGGCACCGAGACCAGCCAAGACTGTCGCACTTTTGCTCCTGCAGACATAAAAGATTAATTTTTTTGCTTTTTAAACTATCAATTAGTTGGGCAAATGGTACTTACAATCCAGTATGCATCACGGGAACCCAATTGGAAGCAGCAGCTTGAGCGACTTGTGGTTGATTCATGGGTTGAAGATTTATATGTTGTTCAGATTCCATGTTAAATGATGCTATTCTCTAGAATAGTCGATAATAAAGGAATATGCAATGAAAAACACTCTTCTCGTGAATTAGAAATAGCAGTAGTAGAAAATGTTTTTATGTTAAATAGCGTGTGAACAGGTCCATGTAATTTTGTATGAGTGACGATAGGGATCGAAGTG
The DNA here is from genome assembly GCA_905250075.1 of Rotaria sp. Silwood1. NCBI lineage: Eukaryota > Metazoa > Rotifera > Eurotatoria > Philodinida > Philodinidae > Rotaria > Rotaria sp. Silwood1. The sequence goes on along the minus strand of CAJNOP010000564.1, from coordinate 102,160 downwards.
TTTTTTCAGCACGTTTGCTGTACATATGTGTTTTTCTTCCATGTAGAGGGACATTGGTTGGTGGAGAATCTACTGTCTATGTATAACACTGAAAGAGGGCTTCTCGGTCGATTTTGAAATTAGTTTTTTGTGTTACAGTTAGAGAGGGTCGAAATAGATGCTTGGATTTTGCGATGATGTGTTTTCTGTATCGTATACAATTATGACTTTTGAGAAAGTTCTAACAATATTAAGAGAATATAATTTCAGTTGCTGTGATGAACGTTTATGTAGGTCAGCTGAAAAAAATCGAGTAAGATAAAACTGGTTTCAGCTACCAGATGTGGTGCATGGTCCAATGAAACCCGATGTGTAAGTTATGAAAAATGCTTAGAAGTATGTGAAAATTATCTTATTTGAATTTGGAAACCAAGTTGAAAAATGACAATAATCATTCGAATCTTGAGTTGTGAAAAGGCTAAATGCGTTTATTAAACATCCATAGATAAATTTTTCGAGATTTTTATCACGAACTCTGTGAGATTTTGCACTAGCGTTAACGATCGCAAATTTTTTTCGAGAGTGTATGCCCACTATGACGACGTTGTTTTCTAGAATTTCGTTTCGATATTACATATGAACATGAATCAATCTATTGGTTGGGTTAGTGTCCCTCAAAATCGTAACTACGTCTACATCAGGATATACGTGAAGTCTACGATTATTCATAAGCCAACGAAATAATTTGAATGCTGAGTAAAACTATTGGATTTACAATTAATTTAAGCTTTCTTCGTAATAAAAACCTTTGCTAAGTTTGATACTTAATATGTAGATAACAAAAATTATTAACAGTAAGTCATTTTATTCAAGACAAGATAACACTATTAAAGATAAAGTACAGCTTAAAAGTGCATTTTAATTATTTTAATAGTAATGGAAGCAACGGAGGGGGGGGATGAAGAATTTTTGGAGTAGAGTATTCAAATACTCATGATTCCAGATATCAAGGATACTTTAGCTTAATACTATGCACTGAAAATTCGTTAGCAGCAACAAATAGAATCATCCAAGACAAACATACATTTTGAAAACGAAGAAAATAAACATTGTATTTTTCAACAGATCTAAAAATTACACTTATAAAATGAACTGATGCATATAGTTTTTACGAATCCTCAGAATAAATATTACAAATACCCAGAAGCCTAGTCACAGATATCTGTGCATCCTCTTGGCCAAAAAATACTTACAGGAAAACACAGAAAAAAAAATTTTTGGCAAATTATGAAATTAATTTCCTGTTGGTATACATCTCCCATAACAAATTGGAAAGATCTTTTATTTAAAATATGCCGAGCAAATTATATTTGCAGACACCTGATTCGTATAGTAATGAAATTGAAATATTGCAAACAGCCTGCCATCCGATAAAAAAAAGAAATTCCTAGAAACTCAGAGTTTTTCATTTACTATGTAAATAAAATACTTAGAAGAAAATATATTTTTCAGTTAGAATTATTTTCTATAAATTGCTCAGAAAAAATGATATTCTCACTTAGTTCTTATTAAATATTAATTTCCTTTTAAATTGATGCCATAAGTGCACATGTGAGTCTTCACCTAAGACAACCAATAAGCATTCCTAGAAGTATCTCTTTAGAACAATAATAGAGCATACTCATAAAATAAAAATTAATACGACAACTAAATGACTCGCCATAGATGCTACTAATGTGCACGTACATACACATTCTTGTATGATTTAAAGAGACTTTAAGAAACGTACATCTAGAAAACATGTTTATTTATAACGATCTGTAGACTTTCATCATATTAATAGCTAGTTCTGTCCTTTGAAATTTGAAAACTTAAAGTTAAAATAGGCAATTGTAGATGGCTTTAAATTTTGTAGTCGAAACTCGTTAAAAAGTTGAGAGATTCGATTTTTTCAAGTCATAAATCGTGTACTAAGAAGTTTGTTTGTATAAAAAGATATATTACAGAGAATTTTAAAAGAAAAAGTTTAGGAAAATAATCGTCGTTATACATTATCTATTTAATATTGTTTTCTCAAATGATACACGCTGCTGGTTTGTTAATGACACGTTTTTCTTTTTATTGTGATCTTTTGTTTAATTATTTTTAACTATTAGAAATGACTATATTTTATTGATGCCTTATATGACTTATCACTTCGATTCATATCTATCAAAAAAGATTATGAATCACTTTTACTGAGATTCTCGTCAAACTTCATTCACCAATAGCACAATTCAGACAAACTGTGATAAATGCATTAGAATTTATTTTTCCATACATATATGTAATACTAGGGATATATCTTCTTGATATTCTACAAAAATGTCAATTCAAAAATATCTCTTACCGTATTAGGAAATCAGTACGAACAAAGAACAAAATTATTGAAAAGATGTGCATTGGAAAGCAGAACTCATTTTATCTATAATAAAAATAAATAAATAAATTGACTTGTATATTCAGAATTTTTCGAGTCACGTTCTAATCATCACATGGCATCTAGAAGCTAAAATTCTACTCGATGTTACGTGAACTAGATCAATAAGGTGTCTGACGCGTCAAAAAAGCATCTATACATCAATAATGTGTTATAAATATCTAAGTTAAAGATGATACTATTTGTACTAATATAGTGAATAGCATTTATTACTATATATGGTTTACCTTTTTAGTTATAGAAATATTTAACATAAAATGAGTTCGAAAGAACGGATAATAGTGTCGGTGACAATTCTTTTGAATTTTACTCATTTGAATACGAAACTTATTTAGGTATATATGCATAATTTACTTTTTAACAGCAGAAATATATATATTTATTTATTTGAGATGCAGAAACATACTAAATAGATCGGCAAAAAAAAACAATCAAATCTTAAGATTTCAATAGTATAGATGATCTATAGATGTACTGTATTTCATGGAAAGTAATTGAGAATCAAATAAATAATATAAGAGAAAACTATTTCTTTGTATTCTATCATGAATATATTCTTCTGAAAAGTATCATCTTTAACGAGGTCTCCTTTCTGTTATACTATTGTCTGAAGTCTTGAAATAAGATACAAGATGTTCTTACATGAAAGAATTATTTTTTATTGAATATGAAAAATATTTTAGATGTTAAGAAAATGTTCATGTGTCAATATATTGTGTTGTTTCTCTTATGAGAAAGAAAATAAAGATCGAGTATCCTATGAAAAGTATTGCTTCAAAAAAAAAAACCTTTTTTTTTAAAGAGAAAATATTTCTCCATAGAGAGACATCATTCTATTTCGAGAATATACTTTGTTTAAATGGATATGCTGTTAAGAAGACAGGTTTACTTTTCAAGAAAGACTGGCCTATAGAAAATATTAATTTTATTATTTAACAATAAATCGATGCTTATTTGGTTTAAAAGAAACATCATTACAGATTGATACGTATCATTTATGATGGTGATAATTATATTCAATATAAATATCGATGAAACATACCTTTTCTAATTTATTTAGAGTAAAATAAATTAAATTGATAAATACTTCTATGTACCATTCATATCTTCTATACAATCACGGTTAGCAGTAAATCAAATGGAAAGAAATAACACTAAAATGTTCCATTGTTAATCTTGAAAGGATTTAAAACATGTATTTGTATTCTCAAAAGCATTTCAAATATATGGAAAACAGTCCATATAAATGCAATTTTTATTATGTTTTGTTAAATAAAGTCAATAAGAACCGATTTTTTTTCTGGTCATGACTTACTGTAGAAATGACCTTTTTTCAACAAAGACTGATTATTTGTTACACTCTTTAATAGTACAGCAATGTTTTAATGAATTACAATTATGAAAATGAAAACACTAGTTTTTGATAAAAGCATTTAACAAGATCGTTTACTTCCTCATCTTGACTGGTTATAACTTAAGAATAGACACATTCGCCGATTGGCAATGTTGAAGTTAATCTACAATTGTATGAAACGTTTTATAAATAAAATAATTTTTCTATTTTATTTTCTATATGCAAATGACGTCATATATCACTCATGTTTTTTAGTTTTATATATGCCCAAGTAACTATTTTCCGATTTTACTTATGATTTATTTTTTTATCGGGCATCATGGAAAACACTTTTAGTTACTCGTCGAATACAATTTTTAAAAGTATTAATGTATATGAAGTGAAAATTAGTAATAACACTCACATATTACTCTAGAATCTTTGGCATCGATCAATATGGAAGAAAACTAAAGTCCGTTGTGAAAGAAGAAGAAAATTAATATTTTTCACATGAAAAAGTTCAATCGTTCTTAAGGTCATATTCTAGTAATCAATATCGCATTGAAGATCAATTATATTTTCATATAGACTGAGAAAGTTGCAGTTACACTTCGTATTTATTTAATGGTAATTAACTGTCAAAATGTTTATTTTCGAACTTTTGAACAAGTGAGTTTTCTTTTTTTTATCGGCAGCGAGAAAAACAATGTCAACAGGCTCTCCTACGATTGATATTACTTGTTCAATGTCTATATTTTTTTTTGAGATGTCAACAAATCAAAAAGCGTTTTGAAAACAAGATATAACGATATACTTTCCGACACTATTCGACATGACGTTTTTTCGTCTTGTGTAGTGAATAGATCAAATAATTGTATAGAATTTTGATTGATATAAATAATTTTAATTCATCGAAGTAATATAAAGCTGGTTTTTTAATCAAAAGCTTCGAAGAATCAATTTATCGTTTGATCGAGACAATATGAATTCATTAGGTCTTATTAGACAACAAAAATATCTAACATAGTGTTCGTTTCCAAGCGATATGCAAATTTCTGTGTACTATTATAATCAGTCAACGAATTATTTTCCTATAGAATAGAATTTCGCCGAAACGACAATAATATCAAAAGGAAAATCAAAAGATTGTAACCGTTAATTAGTCTTACGAAGATCTAATTCTGTGAAGGATCTAAAAATAAATTTTATGACAATTGATATGATTATCTCTTAAAACTAGGATGCATTCTAATGATTGTGTATAACGCATAGTAAAACTTTCAAATGTCAAGAACAGAAGATCAGAAAAAAAAATGTTTTAAGAATATTTTACTGTTCAGCAGAATTAGGCAGGTTTGGAGAATCACACAAATGATTCAATCATACATCTTATTCAAGCTCTTATTGTATCTGCTGTCAACGCACTGATAAAAGTATACGATTGTTGTTTTATTCAAAGAAAATAACCGAAATATTATTAGAAAAACTCATGCATCTGTTATTTGAAAATAAAAAATCTTTCATTCCAGTTGGGTTCTGAAAAGTTTTCCGTGAAAAAAAAATAAATCATGTATTTAGTAAAAGTTGAGGTTAGAGACAATCAGTCGCTACTAAACATCAGTACTGGAATGTCATTTCAAAATGAGTTATTTTTTACTACTTTATTGCTAGCTATCCAATAGTTTTCGTTTAATCGAATCAGTTCTTTTTTTGAATATTAGCTTTCCAAGAATAAAGATTTTATTACATTTAGCTTTTTTCTTATATTCTCTATTTTTCTTTTTACTAAAACGATTTAGACATACTCTAAAAAATTCAATTTAATTTGTGTGAATACTTTTCTTTAAACAAATACTAAAACAAAACTAACCTAAATTAAAACCTAAAAAAAAAAGATTTGGACATAAGAATAGTTGAATATGGAAATTAATTTTCAATGTCGGTCGTTTTCTTTTGCTATTTTGTTCTATACGTCAGGAAATAATTACAGAAAAGAAATAGAATTTTTCAATGAAAAATATTGTAATTCTGATAGATTTTTTGTTACTATATGTCGTTTGTATTTCACTCAAATAAATATTTTGAAGAAAAGAAAATTAACCATTTGAGTATGATTGTTCAATCATCATCTAAATTTGTGTGAATTTTTTTACTATCGAATGTTGGTTGCTGATAAATCCTAACTCAAGAAAGATGAAAAATTTTACTTCTTAGCAAAGTTTGGTTCTGAATTTTCTCTATCTACAATATAAATATGATGTGTTAACTCTTCTTAATAACTACTGAAATAGAGCTACTTTAAACTCGACAGTCATTTTTGAAGTTTGAGATCCTTCTTCAAAAAAAATTCATAACTCACTTGGGTGATTATATTTTCACTCCATGATTACACTAGATACCCTAAAATATCTTTCGATTATTGAAAAAATTTATAAAAGACTAATTTTATAGTATATGATTCTAGAAATTCATTGAAAAATGATAGAAAAGAGTTAGGAAACAAAGGACTAGATCTGCGGTATTCAAACGATAAAATAAATTCATATATGATAGGATGATACTAAACATTAGGCTTATCTCACAATCTAGTATATTATAGCATGGTAGACTTACAAAAAAAAATTGTATTAAAACGCGTTATATCATTTTTTATAGTAGGTTTGTGTTTAAAGAGGAATCATTTAAAACAATACATCGTCTACTTTACTTTTCTCAAGACGTCTGCAAATGTGTTTCCGTCTGAAGTCAATTGTATCATAAATAAAAAAAACTGTGAGTGTAGTTTTTTTTTTCATTTCTTTTGTACATAGATGAAAGAAACACTTATGATGCAATCAACTCTAATAACTTTTCTTATTCTTTTTATTTTTATGAGATATAAATAAAACTTGTAAAAAGTTATTTCTTTTTTCAATGTACCGATGCTAATTGTTATTTCATGTTATTATGATCAACCTCTTTTTTTTTAAAAGTTATATGAAGACCTTGTGAGAAATGATAAAGAAATCTTTGTTGAATATATTACAAAGTTTAATATTATATACCATTTTGTTTTTAATATGAAGAGGAAATACAAAGAAAAGAAATGTTTGAAAAATTATTAGATGAGATCGTCCAGAAAACGATATATGACGTTGTTTCTTTTACTGTTGGCCTGACTTTTGTTATAATATTGAAGATTGTATTGTGTCCTTAGGAAATGTCATATAATGTCTGACATGATTTTGAGGCTAATGGGAACAACGATAAAAACGTGATAAATACAAATTAAAAACCATTTCGGTAAAACTATGAAAAATAATGACGTATCGAAAAAACATTTATTATAGGTTTTTTCCAATTGATCAAGCAGAAATGATTCTATTCATTTTAATATTTTGCTTACAATTCTAAATAATTAGTGAAATACTAAATAGAATGTCGTAAGAGAATTTATTTTCAATAGTACCAATATTTGTGTCGATTTGGAATAAACATAAAAGATTTTATATAATGATAATGTTATTTTTCATACGTCATATGTATTTGAATTTATAATATAGAACAAAAGAACATTGCTTCGCATTAATAATGCAATAGCAAAGAGTATGTTTGTAAGAGGCTATTGCAACTTCAACGACTCCGATAGAATTTGACAAATTTTTGAAATAATTAATGCATATTTTTCTTATTTGAAGAACTCTGTTCAAAAGGTAATTGCCTAAGCTCAAAAAAAATATGCCAAACATCTTGTGATGAATCAAAATGAACTATAGATTTACTAATAACAGATTAAAACTAAGAGCAAACTTGACTGTGAATATTTTCAATATAGATCATAATTCATATGACTGTAGTTGTTTGTGATCTGGTGCATCTCTTATTGTTCTGATTCATCATTTTAAATATTCATATTATTCAGCGTTCATCATTGAATTGAAATTTTGTTTTGCTAAAACAATATAGTCATGTAGGAAGAAATTAAAAAAAAGTAGAAGCCAATCTATTGAACATCAGCAACAGTTAGCACTAATAATTTTCATTATGTTGCACGCATAAAATGTACAACAAGATGATAGAATTGCACGATAAGATCCTAGTTATCTTAAACAATAAGAAGAGGAGCTAGAACAAATCAAGGAAAACATGCTCATTATTCACTAATATTTAGTATAGATATGAAGTTTTGATCACAGGAATACACAATTATATGAGTTTATTAATATATGATTAATTTTTAGTAATATAAATCTGTTAACATATTCAAAATTCTCCATTAATTATTGAATCAAAAGCTTATACAATGAAGATTTGAAGTAATGCTCAATTTATATAGAATAAAATGTTCTTACAAAAAATAATATTGTTTCTAAATTCTATCAAGCTCGTTTTACTTGTCATGGATATTGAGATAAACTCGCCTTTATAGAAACTCGAAGACTCATGATAAATAACTTTTACGTTTGAATGTATCGTGCTTAAATATCTTTTCAAAATCATGTTTTAGCTTGCTTGATTAGGTAAACGTGCGAATAAACAGTTTTTAGCAAATATAAGGTAAATAGATTGCTTAGTGTTCTCAGTTGTAAAAATATCTGAACAAATAACTTACGTAGTAACTATTTGTCGATAAGAAAGAATTACTTAATGGAACAGCATTTTCTTCCCCAAAGATAAAGATTAAAGGCGAGAATACCGTTTTTATTCATATCGGATTGATCATGATGAGAAAAGAATGATGATAGAAAACGTCATAATCATTACTGAATTGGTTGCAATCTAGATTGAATTTGCGATTCCTGCATAGAATCTCTCAAGAATATGGGTCAAACTTAACTGAACAGAATGTATGAGAAAAACTTAGCATTGTATCCAAAAAGAGCATTAAAAAAAGATCTTGTTTTGACATATCTTGAATTCTTCTCGCTAATTTTCATTGATTCACTATACAAATGTACTCTTTCCCTGAGTACCTTTTATACCAAAAACAGAATGATTTGCACACCCTCGAACAAAAATCTGATTATAGTTATTTGGTCCTACTTTAGTAAATTAAGTTTCAAAAACATGTAATCATTTCCTCGTTTGCTTAAATTAATCTTTTGCTCAAATAATTTCATAGTGATATAATATTGACTAGTGAGATTTAGATACCATTGTCTCACTAGTTTAATTATTAATGCATAGCAATTTATCCAGTAAAGTGCAAAGGGAAATAAATTGATTTCTATACTAGAAACTACTATAACAGGTAAAGAATACGAATAATGACTGAACGTGGTTAAAAATTATCGAAAATCGTCGGAGACCATTAGAAACCATTCTACAACACAAAAAAAAACTCAAATAATAAGATAAAAAATAAAGCCATGATTTCTAATGATTTCTCCTAATTTTCTTTCATTTTTAAGCATTTTCAATCATAGAGATCGCTAGAAATCATAAAATCATTTTGTTTCTTTTGAATAAAATGTTTTATTTTAGAGTTGAAGAAGTGGAAATGACTACATCTTAGATAATTTATCATACTAAAGGAATCTTCGAGTTACATGTGACATGATAATTTTAACACTCGTATGTAGCATTATTTTTCACCGGTGATTATGCTTGCGTTAGTCAAAAATCTATTTTTTAATATATCAAAAGAAAATTCATCTTGAAATTGTGCGATCTTCTCGTGTTTAATATTGAATAGAAATATTTTCAGTAATTAACTACTAGATATAATTTGTTGTCTTGAATAGATTATTTATTGAATCTCACTTTGTAATATTCCACTTTTTTTTTAATGCCGATATTTCTAAATCATAATATATTATTACGGTCTACTTTTGTGAGAGACTGCTCGTACTCGTGTATTTTTCATGATCATCAATCAACTTTAGCTCATAGAAGAAAATTTAATTTTCTACTATTTGACACAAGTCCATAGCAACATTAAGATCATGTTTTTTTACATACTGATAACAATCTAAGATCAAAATCACAATCTATTTTGCAATAAATTTTTAAAATAAAAATATTTTGTAATATACAAATTCTATGTTGCATCGTATTTTATTTTTTGGTAATCAATCGAAATACTTAACAGATAGAGATAGTATATCTTTTCATCGAAGATATATCTTAATATCCATATAGGATTCTATGATAAATATCATATTTTTCTTCATAGTACGATACATTTTTAAAAAAAGATACTTCGTATCTGTATGCATATGTGATTTCGAAACTAGACATAAATAGAAGTGTAAGCCAATTTCATTGAACGGCGGTGACTAATATGTTTTAAAACTGTTTCGATCACTGACGGTAGCGCTGCGGCAGATTGACTTACACTTCTACACACAAATAACAACACTATCAGAATAAATAAAAGAAAGTGAAAAAGAATCGTGAGAAAGAGAATAATATTACTGTTAGTGTTTACTAATTGTTGTTACAACAGAAGAAAAAGAAAACCTTTTTCTTTTTTTCATCAGTTTTGACTCATATTGAAAACGATTCATTTTTTTCAAAAGATGAGTTTAGAATTATTACCGAATGAACTATTATTGAATCTATTTCAATATTTCAATATTACTCATCTATTTCGTGCATTTTATGGTCTTAATATTCATTTCAATAAACTTCTTTTCTTTCATTTTCAAGTTCGTGGTTATTTTAATTTTGAATCAATATCCAAAACTCATTTTGACATCATTTGTCAACAATATCTTCGAACACTTATCGATCATGTCATTTCAATTCGTCTCTCTGATAATAATGGAACACCTCAACAAATAAATCATTTTCTTTCTTATGGTTTTTTATTTCATCAATTTACTTATTTAAAATTTATTTCATTAGGTTATATTTGTTCAGAAAAAATTATGTATAATATAATAATTGAGTTACAACATCTTCATCATCTTACTCATCTGAAAATAGATAAATGTCAAGTTGATGATGATTTAATCAATAATGGATGGATTTTTAATCAAATTTGGAGTCTACCGAAATTAACTCATTGTCATTTTGAACGAAAACAATATTTATGGAATCCATTTTTTATTTCTCCACAAAATATATCTTTATCAATAAAATATTTATATCTCGAAGGTTTTTGTTATAATTCCAATGAATTACATCGTTTATTTGAACATACAATTAATCTTGAAAATTTAACTATTGATATTGAACATAATTATGATTATCAAGAAATTTTGTTTGATATTTCATCAATGAAAAAATTAAAAATTTTTGTTCAATATTCTCCACATATAACAAATAATCTATTAAAAAATTTGCCAAATTTAACTCATTTAACTATTGAATTAGCACATATTGTTATTGATGGATATCAATGGGAACAGATTATAAATAATCATTTATTTAATTTAAAAATATTTCATTTTAAAATGGAATTTTATCTTCGTTCAAATAATGAAAAAGAAGAACAAGTCAATCAATTACTTGATTCATTTCGTAGTCAATTTTGGATTATTAAACATCAATGGTATATTCAATGTCATTGGTATTTATCGAATAAACTTTATAAAGCTTATCTTTACACTTTACCATATTATTATAAGGATTTTTCAATTAATTCAGATGTACAGTTCAAATCAACATGTCCAAATCATGAAATTCATTGGTCTTATAACAATGTACATAATTTATATTTTATTGATTCAATCAATTCTTTCGTTAGATTTCCTAATCTTTATAGTCTTAAGTTACATCTTCCTTTTGATGATTCATTTTGGTCTATTGTTCCAAATTTTAATAAATTAATTTCATTAAATATCAAACTATCGAAAAATGTTGTAAGTCAATTACAAATTGAAAAATTACTTCAACGAGCTCCTTGTCTTTATTCATTAACATTGTCTGAATGTTTATTTTCATATACATTGTTATTCAATCTTACAAGTTCATCGATTCGTCGCCTTTGTCTATTTGAATTTGGATGTTTTAATGAAGAACATTGTGAGAGTTTGATACATTCATCAGTAGGAATTCAATGTGAAGAATTATTTATTACTGTACAAGAACGAAATAGCATTGTTAATCTAGTTAATGGAATGAAAAATCTTCGAGTGTTATATGTTCGATCTCAAGATGATAAATGGCAAAGAAACGATGATGATCTATCAACAGAAGATAAACTTATTAAATGGTTAAAAGATTGTTTATCGAAGAGTTGTATAATTATCAGAGGCAATACTAATGGTTTTGATCATATTCAAATGTGGATTCGTTAATAAAGAAAAATAAGATTCATTTATTTATTTAGAATTACTAAATAAAGTAAACATGTTGTTGAACAAAGGTAGCGAGTTTCAAACTTGTTGATATTTATCATTTTATTGAACAAAAATTAATGTCTTCAAACGATAAAACAATAAGAGAAAGATTGTGAAAAGTGTTATCTTCTGTTAGTAATAACCGATAGTGTCCCATGCTCAAATAAGTATCCATCAAGTTTTATGCATTTTTATAAAATGAATCAGCTAGTTTCGATCGAGCTCAGCTAAAAATAAATCTTGCACAAAAAAATTCTAATAATGGTCGATACTTACCGATAGAAAAGTGAAGATTCATGTTTTTGTGCACCAGACTCGAACTTCAGAAAAGCTGTGCTTCTAGATCCAAATTTGTAAGGATCTGCAGCTCCCTAGTTTATGTACTAATGCTCGCACAGTTGTTTTTAATTTCACTGTCATGTAATCAATGAACATCTGTTTTTTGTTCTTTGCATTTATAGTATCTTTATTTTTTTTGAACTAGTTGTGAGTTTTGGTGAATTTCAAGTTTGCTTGCTATTCCTATTAGAAAAGGATTATATACACATAAAATACTGTCTTTCTTTTTATCATGGACTTACATGAATTTATTTTGACGAAAGCTCTTGTTTACAATTATGTTATTAATAAATAAAGAATAAAATGAAGCTGCATTCTTTGCTTTGTACTATTGATTGATGTCGAGTTTTCTAAAATTATTTCAGTTAAATGAGTATTTTCTTTTCCATCTAACAAAATTATTATGCAAAGCTAAATAGATTAATATACTCATTTTCTCTCGACAGAAAATATAATGATAAGATTGATATCATGATAGAATTTTATCAAGCTTCTTTAAAGAAAAAATCAAAAGATTCATGCATATTCAATACTCACCTTTTTCACTTAGATAGAAAGTCAGTACTGTTGCTAATCCAAAAGCGTCGAGTAGAAACCCGATGAAGGTTAATTTTGGAAGGCAATGCAATCTGTAAAAAAATGAATGTTCATTTTCTTCTTAGGTGGCTGAATCTGAAAGAGGACTTGCTTCTTGTCTTTTCGATCCATTATTACCTTCCTCTTTATCAGTGTTGTAACTTCGTTCCACTGTTACAAAAAAGAATTGTTTGTACTTTTTTTTGCCAAATAACGAAAGAAATGAGTTTTTATTGTTCATTCATCTATTTATTTATGTTTTCCTTCGGTTATTTGCTCTCATGGTTGATACAATACTCTTTTGCAGTTACGAATATATTTTGATTATTATATTTACGAAATCATAATATGATGAATATTACAAATGTCATGTGTTTGTTGTATGTTGCAGAAGTTTGAAATAAAAAAAATGATGTATACAATGTCAGTTTTATTCAACAACAAAAGGTTTTTCATTTTATTTTGCCAAGCTGAATAACTGGTTTTTTTTTAATTATGAATAAAAGATCAATATTTATTGTCCGATTAAACATCCTACATTCATCGTCGATATCCCTTTTGAATTTCATTACAGTGAGACTAAGATCAAATGAGATACTAAAAACTAGATTCGATATCGTTCGTTTTGAAAGTTCTAGTAATTACTTACCTATAATCGGTAGTTGACATTGATTTATGTTACTAAACTGTTCATCAAAACTAAGAGTATCTTTGAGAATACTTTTGTTATCTGTTAATCCATTCAATAGACCACATAAGAATAGCTCTAATCGATCAAGTGAGAGCTTTTCTTTTTGTATGCGCTTGTGTTAAGACACGAAAGTGATCTCTGTTGGCGTTTTCTAGATTTCAATTAGCATTCAAACAATCAGACCGTATTGTTTGCTTTAGAATGGCAAAATTTCAAGTTCGATGTGTTTGTCAGCCGAAAACAATTGTAATGTTCCGTGAAATTTCTTCAAACATACTTCTGAGTGACATCATTCATCGGAATCAGCGTTAGTAATGCTTTTGAGAATGGATGAGATTAAAAAATTGGTAAGTTCCGAAAATTTTAGCAAAAAGTGCATCTTTACTGACCTGATAATGAACATTTAGGAGTAGAGGAAGTTCAAGATAAACCAAAACTTTAAAGGTTTGGCGAGCACAGATATTTTTTCAACAGCGGAGCAAAGAACCCTATTATTTGTCAACATGAAGGATGAGGTTATTCGTCTTCCCTTCCCATATATGTACCCATGTATGGTATTATTGAAAATATTCCCGTAGATGTGTTTGAGCTATATCTCTCTAGTAAACTTTCTATCATCTTGTTTATTTCGATTTTTTGGTAGTCACATCAAAGCCTGTTAATATAGTGATGTCACTCTTGATAGTATCAGTTTTGTGAATTCAATTGTTCTATTTTCATGGAAGGATGCGAATTTTGTTCTCACCTATTTCTCAGTGTAAAAGAAAAAGTACCTAATATGATCGTGAATAGTTTTACCAGCTCAACAAATAGAATAGTGACAAACATATATTATTTGATTGCCAAAGGCAGTACTGCACTTCTGGCATACGTTTCACTTGCATATCAGGTGTTTATGGATAGTGCTGTCCAAAAACTGATGCATTTTTGCTCCATACATCTTCGCTTGTCATCGAATTTCCTTGTCTCTTCATTCGACGGCATGTATAGTTGTGAAAAGTTTTTTAGAATAGACGAATATAGAGTTAAAAAGGAAGCTCCGTAATGAAAATTGTGGAATGTCATTTGTTTTACATTTATTATCGATTCTACTTCTAGACTTTTACATCGCTCTGTCTTATTGTTTAGACCTGTTAAACTCATTATATAGATTTTTTATTCAATTCTATAATCATTTATTGTTGCTATTTGCATTGGAATTAAGTAATATGTGCTCTTTTAGAATGGCTTTTTTTAAATATCTCAGTGATAGATTAGTATTTTTTCGCACTGTCATCATCGCAAAATGCGTTTGTTGGCAGGAGTATATATACATAATATGAGTCTTTAATCTATTGTAATAGTCGATATTGACGAATAGCATACGATGATTCAAAGTATTTTTGTTCTTTTGTTGGCTTTTGTTGCTAGTAGGATGAAATAATACTATCAAACGTTAAAATCTCTCTCTCTCTCTTATCTTATGTTAAGATGTACAATCATTATCCATATCCGACGGAATCAAACGAAAAATTGAATGGAACACATTGAAGATCAGATGGGGTCCTGATCCATTAGTATCAAACGATGAAGTCTACGTTAGACAGCCACGAACAGTACAACAAGCACTGCAAGAACAATACAAACAATTGCCAAATGCTCTCGGAGAACAGTGTGCCGGTAAGTATGTAAAAGAAGGAACTTTTATCTGATCTATCCAAAAATCAATACGATTCAAATAGTCATTGGCAATCTATAAGAGAATTTTGCATAAGATTATTCCTTCCAATTCTTTACAGATGATCTTTTGCACTTCTAACTGCTGAGCATTATCTGTTTCATTAGACTCTGAAACAATAATTACTAATTGATCACTGATCGAATTTAGGTAAAACAACGATTGGTTATCGCTACTGGAAAGGTAATGATACTGGAGCCATTCTTATATTCGATAAACAAGGTACCATTGCTGGTATTCAAATAGCTGTGAGTAATCTTGTTTGTTTCTTTCTTTTTCTCTACGCGAAATTCTTCTTCTATAAAGTTTCCTCGATCAAGTATCAAAGGCAATTATTATTCGTTTGGTACTCAAAAAATGTTCAATGTGGAGATGATTAATGGCATCGAGATGTATACTTTGACCGCTTATTTCATTGAACCTGGTTCGTTGTTTCTTCTTGTTTGTATCCATTATTATTGTTATGATTTAAGCTTTAATCTGTACGGATGGACGAACCCTTTCACAACTCGAACATGAAGGAACAGGAACAGGACTCTTTCTTCAGAATGGAACGAATCCAATCATAGATTCTATTGAAATACCTTTGTGGGAAGATGATATCGGTAAAACAAAATGGGTTAAAGGTGGATGTTTCAAGACAATGGGTGATTATATTTTTCTCTCACTTATATGTGTTTTTGTTCACCATGATCATTTTAAATTTAAGGTATTCATTACTGGTACGATAATCGATTGGACAAGAATTGCTCTGACTTTTTTCCGAGTTTTCTCATGTATAACAAGGGTCAATTGAGTGGCTTCGGATGGGATATTGTCGCTAATCTTAATTTTTCACGACGTACTGAACGAGTACTGACGTCAGCGATTTCGGTAGATGTTTCCTGTTTTTTTTTCTTGTGTTCTATTCTTTGATTCTTAATTTAGTCATTTCTTATTCCTGTTCCAACATGTATACCGAAACTCAATGATGAACTCGGTGGTTTTACAACACAACATCTCTATTTCAACACTGATCCAGCTAATTTAGAATGTTAGTGACAAATATGATTTCAAAAAAATAAATCAAAACAATAAACTAGCTATGAGCACGATCCCCTATGAAATTCAAATGTGAAACATGATGAAATCGACTTTGTTGTCTATGAAGAAAGTCTTCGTTTTTTGACACGATCCATAGTCGGATGTCAAGGGAAACATGCCACGATATTTGTTTCAGTCAGTGACTAGGATAAAATAAGTCATATGGCAAGAAAACAAAGCGAAGGATGTGAGTGTAAGGTGTGAGTAAACAGAAGACTGACACTCATACCCCATTGATTCATTCAGAAATTTCGACATATTTTAAATCCAGTAATAAATTGTCAAATATAGTTCATACTATGGAATCATAAGATTTTCATTTATAACATGTGTGAAAAACCTGCAGTGGTACGATGGTCACATCAACAAATAGATATATGATTCATTTGAATGTACATCATAAGGACAATGGGAAAAAAATATTTTCATTACGTATTATCAATGTTAGATGAAATACGATTGATAATTAAAGCAGAATTATTGAATCTCATGGTGTCTCAATGTAAAATTGAAAGTAAGGCTTTGTTGCTCGAACAATGTTTAATATCCTGTATGAAGAAGTAGCAACATATATTCAAGATTCAGTAGAATGAATCGTGTATCAAATGATAAGAGTCGACGCTGTGATGAAAAGAAGAGAAAAAACATTGAAATTAACAATTTTCAAAAGAAAATAGCTAAATTATGTGATGTGAAAATCAAAAAAAAAATGTTGATGTCTGCACTTTACAATTACAATTGAAGCCTAGTGCGAGAAGAAAATAATGTCTTTCCATTTATCGATGAATCCACAGTCCAATCCAATTATGAACACCACCGTATCTATATATTGTGGATGATTGCGATAGTCGATCACGAAACCATTCGATAATATCATCACTTGTCGCTGATGACTTTATATCGTTCTTGTCATCTGAACATCGAACAACCAAAGATAGAAGATTCGACATTCGATTAATCAGTTCAAGTACACATGCTCGATTTTTGACATTGATTATAAGTGTTTCACATTGCATACCTAATGGAGAATTACTCAATGCAACACATTCTTTAACTGTATAGGCTTTATGAGAATATCGTAAATTGAGTTCACGAACTGAAACACTGTTGAATAATAGGGATGCTCTTTGCGTAGATAACGATGAATTTTCATGGATAGTGAAAGAATACAAGCGAGGTGCTCGATCAAGCAATGTTTGTAGTTGATCTTGACAGAATTCATGATGATCATATGAATATACTTCGAGTGAAGTTAGTTCATTGAAAGTTGGAACAATTGACCAAAACTGATCAACCACAGGAAAACTTAGAGAAAGGTGACGAAGTTGAATAAATTGTATATTAGATAAAATTGAATCTTGATAAAATCGATTTTTGAACATAAGACGATGCACATAATCGTATGACCACCAATAATCGTTATCATTGATAGAACTCGTTGATTTTGATAATATTGGATAGACAAAATTAAAAGTATGGAAACCATATGGTAAAGTATAAAGACTAATATTTTCGTTATCTAGTTTCCAGTTACATTGAACAGGCCAGCAATGTTCTACGAGCCAAAATGAACTTTGAAATGTATGCAATAATTGATCGATTGCTCCCTGATATTGAAAATTCATGTATAATTGGAATTTTTTCAATTTTGGTAAATAATTACTAATGATATATTTCCATTCTTCTCCATCTATGCATATATCCCATGTACGAACGGTTAAGTGATATAAATTAGATAGCTTTTGTAGAAAATTGAATACTATGTTTACTTGTATCTTGTTAAATCCAATATTTAATCTAGTTATTAGTGGAATAATTGGTGGTAGATCTCGATTTTTGGAAGTAAAACTTAGATTTGGCACAGAAAAATGTCGAAGATATGGTGTATTTTTGATCAAATTATTGAATGCATTAAACTGACATGAGAAACGTCGAATAAAGATACGTTTCAGAGACAATGATGTTACTGTTGATCCATAAAAATCACCTACATCTAAGTAACAATAAATAAGTTTAGGTAAACTCCAAATAGTATTCGCTAATACGATAGCTTCGGCTTGATCATATTTCATTGAAGTTCCTACTAGAGTCAAATCAGTCAAATTATATAAATGTGACAATTGCAGCATGATGGTTTGCATGATTTTCTTTGATGAAATTGAATAGAGTGATAAGGATTGTAATTGAGTGAATAGTGGAAGAGAAAAACCATAATTAAAAAAGCAATGTATTTGATTTGGTACATGATGGTTTTCTGACAGACGAAGTGTGCTGATTTGGTTTACAATTAGTGGAAGATGTTGTTGACAAATAATGTCAAAATCACGTTTGGCTACTGATCGAAAATCAATACCATGAATTCGAAAATAATTTCGAAGAAGAGTATTAAAACGAAAATTAAGATCATGAAAGGCATGAAGTAAATGAGAGATGCTGAGATACTCGAATAGATCGAGAAAGAGCTCGTTCACTAACGATTCTAAATTCATAACTGTCGCAATTGTTTGAAACAAATCGGCTTAATACTAATAAATTTTATTTGCCAAAAAAAAAGAGCTCTCAAGTATGTAATAAAGTTACAAGTAAGCAATAAAAAGAGAGTTATATTTGCCTGATTATGTTTTTTCTTCTTCGTTTGAAATGATGAATGTCTGTCGCATGAGATAAAGATCACTTCTTAACAGCATTAAAATTAGTAAATCCATCTCTTTCTTTTTTATCTTCGACATATACTAGTCATGCGCTGGAAAGCTGGATATATAAAAGGTAAGTTTCATTTTTACAATCTCTCCTCTTCTCTTCTTTTCTTTGCTATCCAACTGCTATAGTCTGAGATTTATTTCATATAAGTT
>CAJNOP010000564.1:61888-72367 GCA_905250075.1 Rotaria sp. Silwood1 | reverse complement strand
TTATAAGTTGAGGGATTTGAGTGGATTTACTGTAACGTGGTCGTTACAGTAAATGAACTATGTATTTAGAAGTTGAGGGATTTGAGTGGATTTACTGTAACGACCACGTTACAGAAAATGAACTATGCATTTAGAAGTTGAGGGATATGAGTGAATTTGCTGTAATCATCTTGTTACTTTAAAGTTAGCTATATAATCTGAAGATTGAAGAGCTTTAGTGGATTCAGTTTAATGATTTCATGACCACAAAAAATAAATTATATTTTCTTCAAATACAACAATATCAGTTACTTGACTTTCCAAGTGCGGATCTGCACTCGTATTTACATCATTTCGTAGAAGGAATAAAGCATGATACATTTAAATTTAAAATAAATATTTTATATCCATGTATTTGGTCTTTATATTATAATGGAAAATAACGTATCATAATGAAAAGAATCACGTAATTATATAACAATCAGCTATGTGAAATCTATGTTGATATTTAGAATATTGAAAGCATGTAAACAAAGGATACAACATTTGCCATTATATACATGTGTATACGATTATTTATTTATTTCGATCGTTTAGAGTCAGCAATGAGACAGATACAAATAGTATTTATATGTGAATATACTACCTTCTCTTTGCTGATAAGAGAAGAACATTACATTCAATGTGTTTGAATTTTTTGCGCATATTCAATATAAGAAGCATGATTTTTATATTTCTTTGACGAATAGTATTGGTTCTTTATGTAAAGTGCCATTGAACAAGATATTTCCATAAGAAGCATAAATGTATTGAGATTTCGTAACAGAGTATTACTTCTGTTTAAAGTTGGTTGAACAAATGTAGCAGAACGCGGTATAAAACAGAAGATCACCAATTGTTGGATATAAATAGCTCAATGCCTCCTCAGTTCACAGAAAAAATAATGAAGTATTCGTCCATAAAATCCATTGCATTATCAATTGTGATTGGTTTGGAAATTGAAAGATTATTTAGTGACGATTGCTGCAATAGTCGGCACTTATGTAGATGTACAATGAAACACGAAAGAACAATAATGACGGTCAATTTTATCTGGCTGAGATGGGAGATAACTGACGAGTAAGACAATGACCATCATATGACCTTTATGATGTAGAAAATGCACTATATATGGTGTTGCATACGTATCTGCGGTTGGTTTTTTCTAACTGTAAACTGTTAAGTCGAGGTAAGTGATTCAGAACTGGAATATTATCTTGAATCAGTATTGTAAAACAGTTTTCTTTCGTTTGTCCTCGCAACGTTTTCATGTGATATATGTGCTTGAGTATCATTCATATGCTTATAGTTTAGGCGATTTTTATTTTTTTTTCTGAAATCGTCAAAAGTTTGACGTTTCGGTTTTCATCAATAATTGTTCCATTAAATAAATTCATATTAAACTATTAGATTGGTCTTTTTTGGAAGATAAACAATGGCAGATGAAAAGGAATCTAGATTTCTATCAATTTTAATGCATGTTAATGTTTACTATCTTAGATCTCTTTAGGAATTCCTTGTTAGATTAACTTCTGGAAATCTAACAGCATACATTTTATTTAATTAGAAATTTTATTTGTAGATCACTAATTTCAAAACATTTTTTCTCATGGCTAAAAAAGCCGATTGGTTGAAGCAACTAAACGAGATCGATGCATGCAACGTTGATTTTTGTGAAATTTTAACATCGTCACATAAATTGGAAGATTTTTTTACGGATGAGCCATATTTAATATCAATCTTTAAAAACTATCGAAGTCGAAAACTAAATGAGGTGACACTCTTTTGGTGTTTTTTAATTACATTTATGCACTGGTAAGTTTTAATAGTACTCATGACACATCTCAGTCAGGTTTTTGTATCATCAAAGGTCTTGTGAAACAAAATTATTTGACAAAGAAAAGTTTGATTATATTAACTTGAAACTTTATGGAATTCTCCGAGGAGATTCAGGTAAATCTTTCTATATTTTTTAATCGATATTAAGTTTTTATTTTTTAATCAAGTTTCACATAAATCTGGATATATAAAACCAATCAGAGTAGCATTTAATTTTGTTGAAAATTATTTTAAAGATCAATTAACTGATTCAAATAAGCAATTTCATTCAACTTGCATCGAAAGTCTGACACCAGCTAAACTGCTTGTTGAACTCGAATTATCATCGGTAAGTTTGTTTTTAGCAATGTATTGAATAGATTTTTATGTTAATTCTAATACTAGAAATTCATTTCATCGGACGAAGATCGTCCGTTAACTGATTTTTCATTTTTCGAACCCAATTCACCAAAAGCAAAGGAAGCACAGCCATGTTTAATTTCAGCATTTAATGGTGCTTACAAGCTTCAAAGATCTACTATGACATATTCGAAAGATATTAAAGATAAAAGTCTTACAATGTTAATTCCAACTACTGGTGATCGATGGCCTGCATTATTGGACTATTTTTATGATTCATCCCAAACGAATGGTATTGATTTTCTATTTGATATGTCTTTTTAACTGCAGATCTTTATTATTAGGTTTGTATGAACGATTTCTATATTGGATAATTGGCAAAAAAAATTTTGTACATGAACATTCATTACTTAATGAAGAATTACCGAGTTTGGAATACTTATACATAACAAGAATGCTTATTGGTAATCGTATTTATGAATATGATGATGCTGCATTAAATTATCTTCGACCAATTTTATATAAGATGCGTTCTAATGATTCATCATATGAAGGCTTGTTTAATGTTCCAAAAAATAAACGTGCTGGTAAAATTTGTTTTCCAGTTTTTCGATAATATATTTTTTGTTGTAGAAGCATGTGAACGACGTGGTGCTGATCTTATTGAACGTATTGCCGTCATTATACAAAATATTTTTGATACATTAAAAGTGTTAGAGCCAATCAAATCTATTAATTTTAATGTTATTCAACAAGATACACTAAATGAAATCAAAGCCAACATTGGTAAATATTTTTATTCCAATGAAATGTTAAGGTAAATACAACATATATTTAACCATAGACAATGTGACTTTTTCAAATATAAACTTAAAAAAAAAAAGATTTCTATAATGCATGATATATTGATTTCTACACTTAAGAGAATGAATTCATAGCAAACAATTTCTAACCTAGTGAAAATCCACGGGTAGCTAGCGCGCATATTCGTAATGTTTTGATGGTGGAAGTAAGTGCAGTAGATTCGGATATGATTGTTTTCATTAGAGAAACATTGACTTATATGTATTCGATACTATTCTACTTTCATAGTCAATTTTTTCTGTTGTCTTTGCTTGTTTGAAATTCAGTCGAGTATCTTAAATGCTATTCCATGAACATATTAATATCTAGAAGAGGAAATTATTTCTATAGGTCTTTTACTGATAGTAGAGAAGTGAAAAATAATAGCTGTTCTAAATTGACTGTTGTGCGATGCATATTCAGCCAAAAAGAGGTAGAAAAAGTGAACACACGCTCCTGCGTTGAATGATGAGAAAACGATATCAACTAATTGCCTATTAGAAACAGGATTCAGCCACATGAGTCATTTATTTTGTAGTACGAAAAAAAAACTTAAGTGTACAGATTCAGTATTATATTGCTTTTTACGTTTGCAATAAATTGAGCATTTAGAGTTTCATTTAAGTAAATATCCTTTGTCTACGACAATAAATACATGTAGATTTTATTTCAATTATTCATGGTATAGAAAGAATATAGAATTTCTATTCAGAAAAATAGCTACAAACTTTTCTTTTATTCGTAGTCAAGTTAACAATGAATCTTCTTATCCGGATGGTGTCGATTTAAAAGAATTGAAAGAAGTTCGAATTACTAGTGTGAACAAAGCACCGTTACAATCAATGAAAGTTGGATTATCTGCTTGCCAAATTGCTGTTCATTTTTTTCACAAACTTTTACTTCCTCAATCCATTCGATTATTTTGTACCGATTCAATTCATATTAAAAAGGCTATATTAAATGAATTAAAAATTATCCAATATCCAGTTAATTGCTTTTCAATTAGCGACTTAACATGTGGTGGCATTTTTCACAGTAATAGTATTATTTAAACAATTATGCTCAGAATTGCCATTACCTTTTTTTTATAGATTACAAACGTCATAAAATCGATGTGAAACCACTACTTTTGAATTTACAACAAAAACGTTTTCTTAAATGTGGTAAATTTAAAAAAAGTTCATTTCGATTAATTGAGACTTGGATTAAAACGTTACCTGATCCAACAAACGATGAACAATTCAAACATTTTAAAAATGAATTGAACACGAGTTACCAACTCGATTTAGAAAAATATATTGAATATTATGAAAATGGTATTGATGATAATTCATTATTAACTGAAGCAGGTCAAAGTATATTATTAACACAAAAATCATGGATTGAACAATTACGACAAAAAATTCATAATCCTTCTATGCAAAGTGCACGTTCAGGTAAAATGTTTTGATTAATAATTATTTCTCGAGATTTAATAAAGTTACAGAAGACACGTAGAAAATTATAGCTTTTTCTCATGTATAATATTTTAGTCAATGTAAAACTTACTTACGTGAGAGCTTGAATAAGTTTTTTTGTCAACATATTTCATCGGAATATAGTGCAAAATTTAAGTGAATAGTTCATAAGAAAGTTTATCTTCCCATTATGTGTAGTCAAGGTTATTTGAAATCAACAACGCTGATGACATATCACTGATTACTTTTCATTATATCGTTAGACAAGAAGCATTACTAAACAATTATTTCATATGCATAAAAAAGATAAGATATTAATCAAGAATTTAGTATAGAAAACATACTAATGAAAAAATCATCTACTTATTAAAGAAAAAAAAGCAGGTTTAATATATGAGAGATTTTTTTCGACTCATAAATAATCAAACGAGATTTATACTACATACATGACATTTTTATCTATACTTATCTTTTTTGAAGAAATAAATCGTATTACCAAATTAACATATTTAAAACAGAACATCAAGGTTGTTAAAACTAAAGGAAATAAACATACATCAGTTTATTGTCCATGATATTAATAAACTGGAGTTTTTTTTCTTACTTTCAGAATTAACTACTAATTCATCTACAATCTTACCACAAATTGAACGAACAACAATGTTTACAAGTAATGATAACATCTTAAAGATATAGATACTATTTGTTTTCATTTACATGCATTAGATGTCGTTCAAGATATCAGTAATTCAGTTCATTATAATACAAGTGAATCAATTGATACCATTCCAGATATCAATCTTCCACCAGTAATTGAATATTACACCGGTAAGATGTTTCGTTTCACATTTTATATATTTAATAATATCTTAGAGTTCTGTTCAGAGTCATCCAATGATGATGTACTTATGACTACAGTTGAAAATTGTCTATCGAATATTATTGAACAAATAATTGATTCCAATAATACAAATGATGTACCAATGATTGGTTCAATTACACGTGAAAACAATACAGGTAAAATATACGAATGTTGCATGATGGATATAAATTTTTTGCTTCATAGTTTCTTCACCTGCAATTGCAATCAAATATGCAATATCAGATAGTTGTATATTAACAGAAGATATGAAAGAATTATGTAAAAAAATCTTATTATCAGATTCGATTATTTTGTCCAGTACAAAATTAAACAAAACATGCAACAACATCAATATGATTGATGTGCACAAAGCTTGTCGTTTATTAATTGATAATGGATTATTAGAAAAAGACAAAAAATTATTAGCAAACAAGCATTCTTATTTTGAATCTTATTTGAAAAAAATTCCAAAAAATAAATCAGACTTAGTGGATTTTTCTGTAGCATTAGCTCGATTTGGAATTATCGATATTGATCTGTATTATGCAACATTAAAAAAAAGTAAGTTTGATACGTTTAAAATTGATAAAGATTCAGATATGATGAGTAATGCTTTTCTGTAGTTTGAGAAATAGTTCAAATGAGTTTAGCATTGGCCAAATATCATGCTTTTGTTGGCTAATAGTGATTCTAATGATATTCATTTCTTTTCGGATCTTAAACTGAGATATTATTTGTAACTAGTGAAGTAAATTCTGCGTAGATCATGAGAAGAATAATGTCATTCTAACTAGCTACTATATGTGTAATGGTGCAATAAGAATTTAGTAAAATTTACGAAAACTAAATCAAGACTTTTAGAGTAAGTCGAAATTTATGAGAAAAAGAAAAAAAATAAAAAAGATGTGATTGAAACGATATATTATGAACAATTAATAATATATACAATGTTTTAGTTGATACAAAAAACACTACCTATTTAACATCACATGGAATGTCAATTTTGGAAGAGAAACCATACAATAATTTGAAGATCGATGTAAATAAGGATGCCATTATACAACCAACAAGTGAACGATTTCGTGAACTACCAAATGAGCCTGATGCTAATCGTAATAATGATAAAGAAAATGGTAAATATATGCGTGTTTTTTTATAGCTTGTAAAACGATGTATTTTTTTATCTCTAGTCACAATGGAAAAAGTCGATGATTCAACAATTTTTGAACACGATGTTGAACATGCTTTAAGTCCAAAAAGACGTCGTGCGTTAACAGGCAAAGGAAAAGAATATAAAGAGCAGCAATCTAAATCCAAGAAGAAAAAGAATTGATCTTAAGCATTTTTTGTGTAGTGATTATATTAAGGTGAACCGAAGCAAACGTAAATGTTTTAGTGTTTGAAGATCGAAATTGTACATTAAGCGATTTACCTATTACTTCTCTCATTTGTTCTAACAATAGAAAGTAAACGTTGTTTCTACATTTATGTGCTTGTGGTGTGTTTTTGTTGAATTGTTTTATTTGTTAATTGCATATTGTTGAACAATAAAAGAGCTAGAAACCAATATTTGTTTGTTAACAGCTTTTCTTTATAAGAATGTTACGATTAATAACATTTAATCTAATGAATAAAGATATCGTATTAATAGTTTTTGTGTATTCAAAAAGTGAGTACACTATAGAATGAGTCAGTATGTCCGGTCGGCCATTTACACGATAATTCAGGAAAGGCTGATACGATTGTCATGATATTTTCTATAGAGTATCGTCTCATCAATATCTCCGTCGAGTTCGAAGATGAGAATAATTAGTCAAGAATTTACTGAGTTACAGGAAGAAATATTATACTTTTTGAAGTACAAATATCACTCGAATTTGAATCCGAGGTTTCTACATTTATTTCTTTCTATTTTTCAGATGAATCCTGTTAGCAATATTAGTAATATTGTTGATGATGAAATGTTTCTTATTTCATTGAATCGACGAATACCATTGCAACATTTGAATTTGATATATTGTCTTTATAGTAGATTGGATGAACTTATTTCAACCAAATATGATGATATATCTAATATGGTTCAATTGACATATGGTATCAAATATGATGGCGTGGTGATACAATCCATTTTGAATTTATTGAAATCAGATAAAATCTCGTTAAATTTATTTTCATTAGACAACGTCGACAAAATCATAAATAAGTATTCTAGAGATCATCATTTTCTTACATTCGCATCGTTACACACTATAAAACCATTCACATCATCTTGTTTATATTGTCAACAACCACTGAAGTTACGGTTTAAAGAGAAAGTTAACGTTTTTCTCTTGGATCGTGTTGATAATGGAGTTCTTTTTATTGCTCGTTGTTGTCATACTGATTACTATACTAATAGTTATATTAAAGCTTCAAAGCGTTTTGTCATTCGTCAATGTTTATTCAATCAAAAATATATTCATTTTGGTGGCAAATGTGTTCTTCATATCGATGTTCTATTACGTTATGCTTCAGACTTGATCAATATGGTAAGTTAGAGAAATTATAATTAACTCTTCAATGTGTGTTGGTATTCATCCTAAAATTAATTACATATTCTTGACACCTTTCTGAAATATTTTTACTATATAATTTTATTCTAGTATGCTGGATTCGAAAATTTTTGCGATGCTTATAATGATACAGTAACATCAATATTATTACAACGTTTCCATAAAAATGATGTTGAAATAAAAGATCAACCAATGCTGGAACGTCGGTTGTTCGAAAATATTTGGTTAATTTATTCAACGTCATTATTGAAATTTTTCTTATCAGCAACTGACGAAATAGGAATTCCACATCATATTAGCAGTCGTGAAGAACGAAATAATTTTTTTACTGATCAATTGCCTCAATTAGAACGTGATTTTATTTTATATTGGTCCAATCATTTGTCAAAATTTGATTGTGGTAGTCAATGTTGCAAAGCCATTGTTATCGATGGATTTCAAAAGCCTGATCGTTTTGTTTGTAATTTTATGCAGGAACTTGTTCATTCGGAAGAGCTAGGTAAAATTTTATAAAATATTTAGCAAGCTATTCTTATGCATATTTCAGGTGATATTGAATGGGGTTGTGGTTTTCGTCCAGAAATGGTTCGAGATAAACAAAATCCAGGTTACTGGACGAATACGAAATATTGTCCCAAACATATCCATCTTGAAAACACGCAATTAGTACATTGTTCAACCGACAAGGATGAGTATACTGTTGTAGATTGTAATGTTTCTAGGTGAGTACGCTTATAAAAAGATATACATTTTTCACATTTCCGTTGTAATAGAACTGATCGCTACTCTAATCGTCGAACATCCTATGGAATAGTGCTCACTATGTACAATTGTGGCATCATCGTAAATTTCAACGAATTATATAGATCTGAATCACCTACACGAGTACTACATCATTTATTTACAACAATTGATTGCTTATCACCAACAATGTGAGTGAGAACTGTGAATATCAAAATGATGGGAAGTATACATAAAATGCTTTCTCTTTCAGTCCATTACCTAAATATTTGATTTATGATAATGCCTGTGGTTTGCTACTCACGTTCCGAAATCGCCTAGAAAATCGTGAGATTCAGAGAACAAATCGCACTGATACCTTGTAAGTATATATATATGTATATTTATTTATATCTTTCCGTCTTTATTATTAGAAAAAGCATGACTTTCTTGGTTGACAAGTTTCATATTGGCAATCATGCAAGGCCGATGTGCCAAGCTCAAACAAACCCATACAAATATCCAGAAGTGGACCAAATAAACACTGTCGTCTGCGAACAGACGAATTCTAAACTAAAGAAGTATCAAAACGCATTATCATCATTTTCTTTACCGAAAAGTAAAATTTTCTATTTACTGCTGTTTAATTTGATGAATTGCAAGAAAAAAAACATATCTATTTATGAATCTCAAAAGTAACATCTTCTCAAACTTTTTCTCTCTTTCTATTATTTATATCTAATAAATAAACTGGTTCACCTGCTAAAATATACTCAAAATCTCATATAGATATTAACTTCTCACGAAAAAAAAACAAGAAACAACGTTGCAAACCAGAGAGACTACTACAACCATAACCTGACTACTGAAGCAGCAGAGTGAAAAATCATCGAAACATTTTCAAACTCCTTTCCTGACCGATCTATATAAACCATAACCGACAACAGAATAAAATGCAAAGCACCTGTCATCAGAAGTTTTACTTACTCCGGGTCATCGGCTAATAGTCCATCACATGAAACCAGAACCGAAGGGCAAACTAACAAGTGAGGGTGCTTGAAAAGCGATACTGAAGGGAAAAGGAGCCAGTGAAGGTGCCGGGAAACCCAGACCATACGGCAAAGTGTCAACTGAGGTTGCTCGGATAAACAAGACCGGAGAACAAAAAGCACATAACGGTCCTCGGACGGTCGGACACAGATCAGGAACCCGATTCCAAAATACAACAACACTCCATACCACATGCTTCATTGTTTCATCTAAGACATCAAAAACGAAAAAAGAACTATTTCCTACTAATCATATTCCCAAGGATACATCAATCTCCATTTTTATTGATTTATACAAACACTAACACTCAAAATCCATTCACACCGCCGAACTTCTAAATCCATAATTCGTTTTCTGTCACGCGGCGGTAACAGTAAATCCACTTAAATCTCTCAACTTCTAAATACGTAGTTCACTTTATGTAACGTGGTCGTTACAACAAATCCACTCAAATCCCTCAGCTTCTAAATACGTAGTTCACTTTATGTAACGTGGTCGTTACAGTAAATCCACTCAAATCTCTCAACTTCTAAATACGTAGTTCACTTTATGTAACGTAGCCGTTACAGTAAATCCACTCAAATCTCTCAACTTCTACATACGTAGTTCACTTTATGTAACGTGGTCGTTACAGTAAATCCACTCAAATCTCTCAACTTCTAAATACGTAGTTCACTTTATGTAACGTGGTCGTTACAATAAATCCACTCAAATCCCTCAGCTTCTAAATACGTAGTTCACATTATGTAACGTGGTCGTTACAGTAAATCCACTCAAATCTCTCAACTTCTAAATACGT
>CAJNOP010000564.1:0-51691 GCA_905250075.1 Rotaria sp. Silwood1 | reverse complement strand
ACACCCACATCCACAGTCACATCCACACCTACACCCACTCCCACACCTACACCCACACCCACACCCACACCCTTGCTTATATTGATCGTATCTCGCGTCCACACATAATGTTCTGTAGTGTATCAATTACCATCGTTGAGAGTAAGAATCGTAAATAACTCTATATCTAACTGTTTAACTTTCATTAGCGAATGAATCCATGGGAGGCATATCACTTTTCGAAAACAAGGCAATTCTATGAGTTTTGTGCCATTTTCTTGAGAGAAAGCGTTTGTTCAATTTTGACCATCTAACGAGATAGTAGTGGTCGAAAATAGTCCGTGTGTGAAACGACAAAAAATATTAATACTGAGAGTTTGGAGAATTAGCAAATTCGGCCATACATAAAAGCCGAGCTGTTCCTAAAGAATGAGTTGGATCTCCAAACTCTAGGTATCAAAGTTTTATATTTGCGCACACATACTACAGGGTGATCCAAAAGTTCCCGGAACTACCTTCGATTTTCTCTGTTAGACGCAATAAAGGATTTTTTTTGTCATATTTGAGTACTATAAGGACTGACCTATTAACTGACGAGATTAGACACTTCTCGTTTGCTTCCGCCAAAGGGGGTGGTCAAAAATCACGAAATTTTCCCCACTCTGGAAACATTATAAAATGAAAGTACGTTAGTAGTATATAACTGTTTTGATATTGGTTTATTAAGATCTCGTCCACAAAAGGGACGAGATTTTAAGGAATGTCAGAATTTTTTAATAGAATGCCGTGGTCCCGCTCAAGAACATCAGAAAAACTTATTTTCGAATTTCGACTTGAAACTTTGCATAGAGGTAGGTCTTAAAAGAATATTTTATTGTGAAAGTTTCAGATCTTTTCGTTGTTCCTATTTTAGGATAGGAACATCGAATCTGTTCGTGTATATGAGCAATGTAAAAGGCACGCTTTGCCATAGTCTTATTTTAGGATAGGAACATCGAATCTGTTCGTGTATATGAGCAATGTAAAAGGCACGCTTTGCCATAGTCTTATTTTAGGATAGGAACAACGAAAAGATCTGAAACTTTCACAATAAAATATTCTTTTAAGACCTACCTCTATGCAAAGTTTCAAGTCGAAATTCGAAAATAATTTATTCTAATGTTCTTGAGCGGGACCACGGCATTCTATTAAAAAATTCTGACATTCCTTAAAATCTCGTCCCTTTTGTGGACGAGATCTTAATAAACCAATATCAAAACAGTTATATACTACTAACGTACTTTCATTTTATAATGTTTCCAGAGTGGGGAAAATTTCGTGATTTTTAACCACCCTCTTTGGCAGAAGCAAAGGATAAGTGTCTAATCTCGTCAGTTAATAGGTCAGTTCTTATAGTATTCAAATATGACAAAAAAAATCCTTTATTGCGTCTAACAGAGAAAATCGAAGGTAGTTCCGGAAACTTTTGGATCAACCTGTACATAGTTTCGACTGCGTCCTGCCTCAGTGCATGGTTAAAATCGGAAAAAAACTTTCATCCAGAAGCATGGTGCACTTCGCATAGGTTTACCCTAATAAAAACTTTTGTACTAATAGATGTCTAGTTATGTATAATAATTATTATTGAGTTCAAAATAGATTTTGACATGTTTTATGTGTTCATTTAACTCAACAAAGAAACTAACCTATCTCGTAGGGACTTTATTTCAAGTTTGGTGACTATTGAAGTTATCTACGAATTCTATTAGGCAAAAACCTTTATAAGAGTAATATCTTTCGAGGTCGGCTCGAGCCAGGTCACGAAAAAGTAGCCTGTTCTGAGCTCTGGTATTCACACAATTATGATATTAGAACAAAATCATTAGTTTGGATTTGCAATAAAAGCAAAAGAAACGATAGTAAATTTCAATGTGTAACTGAAATGTAATCATGATTTATTCAGTTGACATTTAAAAAAAAATAATTTGTAGTCAAATAGAACAGCTACCTTAGTATTGCTTAATTTAACTTTTTATCTTCTTCTCCGTCTCTTGTAGTGTCAATCTAATGTAAGTGTTCAAACATGGTTACCAAATGGTGATTTACCAGTAATGGAATTTTTCAATGTGAGAAACAATTCGACCATGCCTGTTTCATTTGACAAAAGCAACTGCTTTTTTCTTGCTCGACCATCAGCTGAATCGGCTCTACTTCAGTTGATCAATTTACAATCGTTCTCAATATTAATTGATAGTGGTCAAGGTAGATATAGTCTATCTGCATATTTGGGTTGTATAGGACGTAAACATACAAATGCATCAATTATATTAACACATTCACCACGATTCAAATTCCATAGAAACTAACATCTTTAAATACGTTTTATTAGAAAACAAAACACACCACAAGATGCAACATGAAAAGCTCTACAATCTACATCATAAAACTTATTTCAATTGTGTACTTTTTGTTTTCAAAATAAACTAAAATTGTGTGTGACTAATTTTTGAGGTTGCGAAAATTGATTGCACAGAATTTTACTTTTTTCGAAAACAAACAATAAACTTTACGATGTAGATTGTAGAGCGTTTCACACTGCATCTTGTGCTATATTTTGTTTTTTCTTACGAAATAATATTAGGTGATAAAAAGATGCAACAAGAAAAATGAAATTTCACATTCGTGCAGAAAAAATGACCGTTTCGCAACTTTGAGAACTAGTTACACACAGTTTTATTTTCTGTGAGAACAAAAATTACACCATTAAAATAAGCTTTACTATGGGGATTGTAGAGCTTTTCACGCTGAATCTTATGGTATATGTTGCTTTTTTAATAAAACGTATTTAGAGATTAAAATATGAAATGCAAAGTGGGGTCCACCGGTGGACCCCATCGTGGTGAATGTGTTAACGTTCCTTACAGATAATGGTATACCGGGTCACCAATATCAAGGCTATTTGTTGAAAGAAAAAAGATGATTTATTTTGAATAATTGTTTTAGAGCTTGAGACGATGAACACTCCAAGTGTATTAACTGATCTGAATGAGATTCCGCCATCAAGTCGTTTACTCCATCTAAGTCTTCATTCATATTCTACTGATACAAATGGATTTTGTCTGTTTGATAATATAGAATTCCGAATATTTTGAAATGAAACTCATATTAGTATGAAACATCCAGGACAAATCTCTCATATTTATCACTCAACTGTAAAAAGCAAGACATTTAATTTACTTTAATTATTTCAAAAGTGGACGAACAACAAATATACGAAAAATCGAAAATCTATTTTAGTACTAAATGTTTGTCTTTCGAGTATTATGTTATTGATGTATAGCGGCATTATGCATAACAGCGACTTGCTAATTGCTCGGCACAACTAATATTTGATTCGTTCGTCTATGAAATACAAGAACAAAATTCCAATTGTGAGGCGAACAACAAGAAATGATTTTGAAAAGTTCTTTGCAAAAAAAGAACAGCACCGGTCAAGGTATATAAATAGAAAATACTTGTATGAGCAAAATATGGGTGTAGATATGAGTATGGGTATGATTCTTTTTCACCAGCATCCCACACTCACACTTCAAAACATATTGAACAAGCGAACATACTTTGTTATTGCAGCAACTCTACTTTTGGCAGCTTATTTACCAATTATTTTCCTATTAATTACTAGAATTATTATGATTCTGTTTGTGGTAACTTGGCTTTCTGATCTCAACACTGCACACTGGTTCATTTTAATACGTCTTCATTACTATTGTTCGAATCAAACATTGTTGTTATTGTCCGATTACATTATTTTACTGGAAACTGATTTTGCGCTTGTCGCTAGACAAAAGCGAAGAATACCATTTGCAGACTTTCATAGATGTTTACAGCACTCAGATTTAAAAAGAGGCTTACCATCATATCATCTTAGCAAAATTGAACCAGAGTAACAATAATCTGAATACCCATTTGTATTTCCGTGCATTACTAATTATACGCTTGAATATTTCAAACAAATTTTTTTTTATTTACTCTTTAACCTTACTTATTTTGAAATGCTTTTCTTTGAGAAAGATATATAATTAACACGTATATCTCTAAACTGACGAGGGAACACCACGAACTGATAAACAGCTTTTCGAATTCTAGTCATGCCAGTTTGTAGAGCTTGTTGAGTTATTAACTGATATAATAATCATTCGTGCCAACAATACGGCTGTGGAGTAAATTTCTGATTATCAAAGTCTTCATTAATCTGTCGATACCCTATAGTAGTCCTATAGAGACCCTATAGGATAACTATAAGGAGAGCCTATAGGAGCTCCTTATAGTGATCCTATAGGGCCTTTATAGGATCTTATAGAGGATTTATAAGGTCCTGTAGGGACTCTATAGAAGGCTTATAGAGTCCTTTAGAGGGTTTATAAGGTCGTACAGAGGCCTATAGGACACCTATAGGGCCTCTATAGGACCCTGTAGACTCCTCTATAGGACCCTATAGTAATCCTATAGAACCACTATAGGAGGCTCCCTATAGTGATCCTATAGGGCCTTTATAGAGCCTCTATAGGACCACTATAGGGTATGGGTAGGTTAATGGCCACTTTGACTATCAGAAATTTACTCTACAGCCGTATTGTTGGCACGAATGATTATTACATAAACTCATCAATTAAATTAAAATTATCAACCTGTTAATTTTTTTTTCTTTTATTTTGAGTACATGTTTCTATTCATTCATATACATACATAACAGAAAAGATTAGTTGGGAAAATTGAATCAATCAAAAATAAAATAAAATCAATGTGAAAAATATAAAATTTGGTTGTCATACTATCCAAAGAATTTAAAGATCAAAAAAAGATTTTCGTTACAAAGATGAAACAGACACGTTTGAATGCATTTCAGTTTCATCAATTTAATTCCGTAATATTGATTATAAATTATTTTCATTGAATGAAATTGATTTTTAATCAAAATTAAGGAATTAAATTGATGAAATTGAAATGCATTTAAAAAAAACTGTCTGTTTTCTCATTTGAAATGCCTTTTTATTCGTGTTTTTGATATAAAATTCATGAAGTCATGGAATTTGTTTTTGATTTTTATAATCCTTGGATAGGTAGATGCTGGTGGTGGCAACTCAGCCATTCTGCTTACACCTCTATGTTCGTCGTCTATTTGCTAAATTTCGATAGTAGCTCTTTTTTTTTTGTTTTTCATTTAAAAAATGTTCGCCCATCACAAAAACTTCGTTAATCAATTTTCAATTTTCGTCGTATATATTTGCGACAATAGCCTTGTTAATTGTTCGTTTCTTTTTATTGCTTTTTCTTTCTCTTGTAGATATGAAAGTATGCAAATAATCACTCCAATGTGTCGTCTTTCATTTCAATCAAACTCAAGTATAAACCATGAATAATAGAAAAGAGGAAAACAGAAAAAAACAAACGCTGATCTATTGTAAAATAAAACAGAACATAAAAAGCATTTTTTTTTTGACTAGTGATGGCTACTTTCAGGCTGTTCTAATGCATTCTGTGAAAAATAAAAAACAAAAAAAATGCCTCATATATTCGGTTCACATGATCTTTGAAATAATTTTATGTGTTTCAACGTGTTTGCTTCGATATTGATTAGTTTTAACGCATTCATTGAACAAAATTAAGGAGTAAAATCATTTTGACATAAAAATAAATCTGTTTTAATGTATTCATATGTAACTAACGAGAAAAATATTTTGCCACTCATTGAAACTCATTTATGTAATATTTTTCTAAGAAAAATAAATTTGAACGTTAAATTCATGTATATTAAATCTTCACTTCAATACAATAAATGATATTCAAGATATTGGACCATGAGCATTGTAATAATTAGAGAGAAATCATCTGAAATCAAAAAAAAAAAAATATCGTAGTAAGATTTTTTTTTAGCAGATCTTTTATCATTAGTGTACAATGTCATAGAATTGAAATAAAACAGACCTTCTCAAATCATAAAATTAATATAATGCTGAAACTACATCAGCTTTTATAGTTTTTTTAATATGCAAATGTTGCGTACTAAAGGCAACAAGAAAAAAACAAAGATGATTTTTACACTCATAATAATTATTCTTTTTCTTTCATAAAATTTATATGTTTGTTCACAAATTTGAATAAATCAAAAGTATAAATGGAGACAACTATATTCTCAATATTGCAGATATGTTTCTGTTAAAGATGTTATCACGAGAAGAAAGATCAGTACGACCACTGTTATTTATCTGTTCAGCTAACGGACAATGATACACATACACATCCATTATTAATAGTATGTTTACAATAGTGAACAATAGTTTTCGGACGATTTTTACTATATCCACACAGAATCTCACCTCTAAAAATTGAATTCTTGTTGTAATACGTCTGAAACAATACAAGGTTCTCCTGCATTTTAGTCACCCTTGTCACTGATTAGTACATTGAATGCAGCAATCAGCATGCAGGTGAGGGTAAGGATGTGACTAAACTGCAGTAGTACCATGGTATTTGATGGACAATAATAATGATTCATTCTCTCGATCATAGGAATACATTTGGTTAATATTCGTGACAGCCGTATATCGCTCGTTCTTTTACTTTTCTGTTTGCTTGAGGTACAGGCATGATTTACAACTAATATAAATAAAAAAAAACACATTACCATCACAATTAATGAGACGTGCAAAGTGATTTGGACGAATAGGAAAAAAAAGAAAAGAAAAGGCGTCTACTTGTTGTTCTAAATCACACGTGTTTATAAAAGTACATTGATAAGAGGTTAGATTCATTTTTTCTTTTGCTAGTTATTCGCTAACATAAACGTAAGGCATGGCATCATCGAATGACTCCAGTAATTCTACGGGAGATTTCACTTTTTCTTATGCTCATGGTACTGTTATGGTGTTTGCATGGATGATTTTTGCTCCAACAGGCATCTTGATTGCACGCTACGGACGATTATTACATATTAGTGTCCGACGAAAATTATTGGGTGAGACTATATGGTTTCAAGTACACCGTCTAGCACTCTCATTAGCTGCACTGACGACACTTCTTGGCTTCTTTCTTATTCTAGTTGAAGCTCAAAGCACCTGGGTCGATATCAATTCCGATGGACAACTTCTTTATGCTCATTCGATATTGGGTGTTCTCATTGTCTGTTTTGCTATGACTCAAGTCTGGATGGCACTATTTCGTTGTCATCCAGATGGTAAATTTCGTTTTATTTATAATTGGGCTCATCGAACAGTTGGTGTGCTGGCTTTTGTTCTCTCTGTTCCCACTATTTTTATTGTTACCTATTGGTTACCTGTCAATCACAATGGTTTTGTTGTAATTCTATCACTTTGGACAGCGTGGGTGGTTATTATTGTAGTCACATTCGAATTTCTCGAATATCGGGATAAAGCATCACGAAAATTGTCAATAAATCATCATGAAACACGCCAAACTGCTTATGAAGTATCTGAAATTGATCATCAACAGGATGGAGCTCCAGTAGTCGAGAACGAAGCATTGGACAGCAACAGTATAAACAAAGCAAAATTGATATTATTGAGTATACATGTAGTTGTCTCAATTGCACTTGTTATTCCGCTAATTGTCCTTATTTGGCAACAGAGCTGAATTGAAAACTATTTTCTAAAACATTGATGTCGAATACATTAAAAATAGGACTAATGTTACTTTTTTTTTTTACTTTTTTCCTCGTTAATTTAGTTATTCGATGGGTACGATACGAAATTGAATTTTGCATGAAACTTAGAAGGCTGATTCTTGTTCAAGTCGACTATAGCCGTCTTAACACACATGAATTTCTCTTTTTTACATCTGTTAATATTGTATTATAACAAAATATTGATCAATGACAAATAGAACAAAACGATTTTTTAAGGACGTCTTTCAAAGCCATATGCGTAAATTATTATTCGTATCGCTTGCTCGATTTTATCACCATAAATGTTAGAAAAAACATATTCTGACTCGTTAAGATACTTCTTTCTACGCATATCGATCTTACATTTTTTATTCACCATGCTTTTTTCTTCATTTCTGACAAACGTTATCGATTATCTACCTTCACTCTTGCTTTGAGTATCTACTGTCTTAGAACATCAAGAACGATGGGACATGCTTCACTTGTGAAAGAAAGAAATATATTTTCCACCATGGGCTAATGTGATGTTAGAGAGGTATTACTTTCACTCAAATGAAGCAGTTGCGTGGGTATATGCGTACCATGCATTTTGAGAGAGACGAGAGAAACTACTTAGTATTTTCTAATTAGTTTGCTTGCCAATAAGCATATAAAAACAAGCTTGAGTAGCCACAATTGTACAAACTAATAATCACCACAAACACATATTTGCTATGTCATTGACTAACGCAGCAACTTCGGCAGACAAGACTCAAAAAGATAAACCGAAAAAGGACAACCAAAAAATTGACAAAAATACAGGATCTAATAAAATTACTGACATACCACATGAATATTAACCATATAGACTAAACGCAACGTATTAAATTCAAGATGAATGAAAATAGTTGAACAAGACACAAAGCTGTGTCTATGTATTCAATAGTCATGTAATTGTTGGTCGCTATAAGCAAATTCAGCAAATAGTTGAATAGGACCAGGGGTTGATGCATGTTAGACATATGCATCTTCCATAGGATTTTTGATTATAGTATGATTTCAATACATTTACTATGGAATGAAAACTATTGATGACAGTCGTGAAAGTTGTGATCCTCTAATAAACAGGTACTTCTGATCAACAATAATAAAATGTTCACCAAATCAGATGATACATTTATATGTTTTTATTATTCGGATTACTGAAAGATGCAATAAAGATATTGCACCGTTTCTTTACTATTACTCAATTTTTTTCTTAAATAAACATTTTCTTCTCACTAATAAACTTTTCATAGCATAAAACAAAAGTTTAATTCGAAAGAGAAACGAGGTAAATTGATGGTATATAGGAATGGATAAGGCAGTGAGAGAGAGATCAAAAAATACGAATGATAGTGTATATACAACAAGGCTATCCACAGATGAAAATGCAACAAAATGCTCTTCTATTAGTGTTCAATGTGATCAGAGGCCATTAACACAGGAAGTCTGTAAGAGTGAAAAAAAGGTGAGATTCATTCATGTGCAGATTCAAGAGTGAATTCTCAGGTTATTATTAGAATACAATATAGACTGAAATGTCTATAGAACCTAGATACAGTGATTAATTCCTCTGTAACAGTCTGTCTGGCAAACGTTTTACAGATATTCCCTATCTCATACTATAACTTATTTCTTTTTTCATTTTAATTTATTTTTAGACTTCGACTTTTCGGTTATTCGTGACTCGTATTTGGTATTGAGTGTTGCAGATATAACAAGAGAAGTGAGGAAGGCTCAGAAAACAGCAAACTTATAGATATGTTGAGGACACAGTAGAGCATCAATCGTAATAGTTGCTTTATCATTTCAAGTTTTAGAGTTTTTTGACTTTTCGGATCTCTTCAACTTCTTTTTATGGACATGTCGGTTCAATTGAGGTGTATGTCTTTTTCTCTCGTGAACATACTATACTGATGTAGTTGGGCAAGTTTTATAAAA
Source organism: Rotaria sp. Silwood1 (assembly GCA_905250075.1). NCBI lineage: Eukaryota > Metazoa > Rotifera > Eurotatoria > Philodinida > Philodinidae > Rotaria > Rotaria sp. Silwood1. Next base: position 42,090 of record CAJNOP010000564.1, on the reverse strand, counting down.
ATAGCATCATTCGAAAAAAACAAACACCTATATGGAAATTTTCGGCATATAACAATGAAGGGTTAAAATTGTTGTCAAGCCAATCTTGAAAAATTGGAAAATGAGACAGTTTTTATGTAAATACGATGTGTTTCTTTTTCTGTGAAATTCAATTCGACTTTAAAGTATTCTTATCTCTTACTATAAATGTTGAAAAGATGAAAATAGCATATTCTGGAATAAAAGCGAAGTCAAACTGAATTTTGTTTTGATTTAAAACTTGCTTCATTTTCGAAACATAACTGCTTCAAAAGATGAGCTCACTTTACTAGATTAAGTGATTACGTAAATATTCTCTTACCGTTAGTATAAACTATACTATCTAGTTTTAGATTTTACAAAAGATCGTGTATCTTTTTTTTTGAAAATGGACGCAGTCTGATACAGTTGGCGTTGGACGTTCATAATTTTCATGCTCACTTCCATCGCAACTAATCATAATGCTATTATTAAACTATCAGACATAGAACTTCGCTATCTTACTGAACGGCTGGAAATCCAAGAACATATGTGTGGTGATTATATTAAAAATACGCTTATTGAATTGGAACACTTTTACACAGTTCTCAAGAACAATGATGGTATGTTTGAACCATCGACTATGGTTGACAAAGCATGGCATCATCATATTTTGAATATAAGAATGGATAGAACTTTTTCGCGTCAACATTTTGGTATGGAACTTCTTCATCATGTACCTTTCTGGTCCAGAAATATGAAAGAGATAGAAGAAGTATCAAACGCTAACGAAGAATTTGATCCAATAGCAACATACAATACTATTGTGTTAAGGTTCGGCTCAGAAAATGTCAACAAAACAGTGTGGGACATAAGTGAAAACGAACTAAATGGTGATCGTTCAGAACTAGTAGAACATACTGAATTCTAGATGTAATCACATACATGAGCTGTCGAGCGATGCTTATGGAAATAGAAAAAAATGCGAGGTGTGGATTTTATTCTCCTTGCTTGATTAGAATATAGTGTTAAATTCTATTTTTATTTGAAAAGATTTGTATTTTAAATAATAGAAGTTAAGTTAAACCTCTACTGATAGATGAATATTGTTGACAGCGGTCTTGACTTGAGAAAAGATAATGTCAACTTCAACACGACCGGTTGTCGGGTCTATGATTTGATGTCGAGCACTATAGTGATTAGACATCGATGAATTCATCGTCACGTTGAAAAGACCAGTTACTAGAAAACAAAAACAAAAATACGTATTCTTATATTCATATAGATCACTGAGAAAAAGTGAATTTTTACTGAAAATATAACTATTCATTCAATTATTTGAACATGTTAATTCAGATGATTGATTATGATAGAACAATCAGCTCTTTGTATTACAAAAGAAAATGATAGAAAATTTCAGACTGGGAGACGATTTTATCATATGAGCTTTGAGCATTGAAGTACTTGAATAAATCTGTTTACAAAGAGAATTCTTAGACTAGTAATAGAATTCAAAATCAAACTTCAAAGTCATGAATACCTTCATGAATGAGATTGTCGGTCGAATTGAAGAAACGAAGATTAATATTGATATTACTCGTGATGATATCAGCTTCGAGCAAGATATATGTCAAGCCAGCATTCATCATTCGTCTCACATATCGACTGACATCGATTGATTGATTCATGTGAGTAATATTCGATGTCGTCGTTTGAAAGACACAATTGCTATCATTAACTTGCGGCACAATAATAATTGATCCTTGAACAGGTACTGTCCATTGAGAAATGTTCATCATCATTGATCCATCACATGTTGGATTGCCGTTTCGAATGAGATTTATATTCTTGCCAATCGATCCATCTGGTAAAATGGCCTTGGATATGGAGAAGGCTTGGTTGAGTTGAATTTGTGTGAGATATTTTGATTGATTGAGATTACTTTCGGAAAAGTCGGATTCGGTCAAGTCAGATAGTGAGAAACTAGCTTCGATAAGTGAGGCACGACGAAAATTGGAATCGATCAATATGCCATGATCTAGACGGACTCTGTTCATGCTAGAATTTTCAAAGGTATTGTTATAAAGACGAATACCAAAAAGGTTGCCATCATCTAGAATCACATTAGAGAAATCGCTCTCATTGAGTGTTGCATAAGAAAGCATCGATTGACCGAGTGAAGCACCACGAAAGTTACTGCGAACTAATCGAGTATTTTCCAGATTGACTCTAGCCATATTGGCATCTTCGAAAAGAGCTTCTTCTAGTTTGATATAACGAAGGGTACTGCCATCAAGAATGGTCTTTGAGAAGTCGGTCCGATTATCTTCGGCTCCAAGAAAAACGGACTGGATAAAGTGTGCCTGTCGAAAGCTAGCATCTGTTATATGGGTGAACCAAAAGCCACTCTCATCACCGTTGGCTTGATAAAAGTTAGCATGTGCCAAGTATGCTTTATCCAATTTTGCTTTATACAAATTGACACGCTCGAAATTGGCTCCAGTTAATGGAACATCTAAGAAAACAGCTTCATCGAGCTTAGCTTCGCTAAAATCAGTCTCATTAGCGACAACGTCGATTAGGGTTGCATTAATAAGTGATGCTCGTCGAAAATTGGCACCAACAAGTGAGGCGAAGAGGAATGAGCCTCTGTCCAATTAGGCTTCTTGAAAACTGGTGTTACGAAGTTTAGCATCAAAGAAATTGACGTCACGTAGATCGGAACGAGTGAGGGAAGCATAGGTCAGATTGGTCGATGAGAAAGATGCATTACGAAGTGACAAGCAATCAAAAGACGCACCAATTAGTGTGGCGTAGCTAAGATCAAGTTGATTAAAATATTGAGTGGGACAATCAACTAGAATAGAAATAGAAAGCGAAGTATTTTTTCCAACGAACATTGCCGCACATTTTGAATAGAACCATTGCATATATACGATGATCCTATGATATTGATCAATACGAAATCTGGGGGTTAATCCTTTTCACACATTCTATAGTATGAATGTACTGTTTCAAGGAAAAAAAAACTGAGAAAGATCTCGAGCATTTCACAGTATCTATCACCTGTTCGTTGAAACTACTCTTTCTTATACTTATGTTTTTGTAAAAGATATTACACTGAACTCTATGATATATTTTCCTTAACTCACTTTCATCTTTATTTTCCAGTTGAATTCCACTCAAATTGACTCGTGTCAAACTAATTCGTCGCCTTGGAAAATCACTATCGCTATCACGAAGAAGATTTGCATCGTAGAGAATTTGAATGAGAAGAGTTTTGTGTGGAATATTGAATCGACGAAATAAACTCAACACTTTTCGTTGAAGCAGTGGTATAGGTGCACTAGTTAAATTGTATGCATCGAGAAATTCATCAAGATCATGTTTATCCTGACGGAATTGTTCTTGCCGGTGATGTTCTTTGATCCGTTGAGAACGATATTGTTCCAATGTCCATTCATGTTGTTGTCTTTCTTGAGCTATACGTTGTTGGGTAGCAAGTTCGACAGTCTCACGAAATTCGAGCTCTTTTTGATGATGTGTTGCAGTGAAATTTCGATCGAGTTCAGCATTTAGTTGATTCCAATCACGATCTTCCTTTCGTTGTTTCTCACTGAAGTGCTCTGCTCTTTTTGTTAATTCTAAGGTACAATTCCATTGCGTCGATTGTTGTTGTTCCTGAAGACGTTGTTCATGTTCACGTTGAAGTTGAGCCAAGTGTTCATTTGATTGAACCAGTATTAGAGGTTTCCCTGTATCTTCTCGATGTTCGTTTATTTCCAGATTGTCTCCCCTTCACCAAGTATAGGGAGAGATATATAGAGAGAAATAAAGCATCAAAGAATGCGAAATGAATAAACAAATACCGATGAGTCAAGGAGTGATACATGTGACTGTAACATACCTCTCCACCAACAGAAATGTGGGTCCACGCACATTAAAACGAACATCAGCGAAATTGAAACAAACGGATAAGATGATGAGTAGAGAAAAAGAAAAAGAAAAAAGAGAGAAAAACAGTTGTACGAATGCCGATACGAGGAGAAAAAGAATAAAAGAAAGAGAAGAAACGACAGTATAATAGCATTATGAAAAGCGAAAAGAAATAAAAAAAACAAGTAAGGGCGAATACGATGTGTATGACGACTCAGCTTTACGAGCTCGTTTTGCAATCTACGAAACGATATTGAGAACAATGTTTAGGCACCATTTGCACAACGAGTTCCATTTCAGGAGCGAAAAAAAAACGATTCGACGAAGAGAATTTGCGTTAAAATTCACGATTGTTGATATAAATTTTAAAATAGTCTTCGATTGTGAAAGATGTACAATTGACACGACTGGAGAAAAAAGAAATGAAAATGTTTTCATCTGTAATCTTGCGAGTTTTCTTCGATGTAGTCATAGAAATAATTGTCAATTTGATATCGAATGGAAAAAGTCAGAAAAAATTAGTTTCAAATAGCATCATTGTGTTACGTAATATCATATAGTAAAAGCGACTCCAGATTACGAAGTAATGCAATGGTTTTAATGAATGTGATTGAAGTTTTGAAATGATGTTTAGAACTAGTAGCTAATATTGTACTACTTGCAAATATTAATCCAGAAGCAAAAGTACCGCTGGTAATACAAGTCGAGGTGTTATTCGTCGAAGTATATAGGAATCCCGTCTGGATGAGTATCGATAATAAAAAAATTACAAGATAAACGAAATATTCGATCGTAAGTTGCAGAAATTGTGTTAATACAGTGAAACGTATTTTATTACTGTGAGAACTCGATTTTCTATTTGAAAATAGGCTCGGCCGCATTTTCGTCGGACTCGACAGATTATTTGATAGAAGTGATTGCAAAAAATTGAAATTTGTTGATCGACCACGAACGCAATAATTAGATCGTGTGCATGGCTTATGAAGAGGTGAAAACAATAGAATCTGTTCTTGAATTTGAAATTTCGATTCACAGCAACGATTCGATTTGAATGCCGGTTCTGGCAGTGAGTGTTGATTTTGAGGTAGAATAGCGTATTGTGATTGTCGATCACAGAAAAAGCTTTGTTCGTATTCAAGCAATTGCTTGAGATCGGAGCTTTTGTTCTCAAGTTCAATTGGATTTGGAACGTAAGAGTGTTCAGAACTAAATTTCTCGGTAAATATTGATCGTTGTGGTTTTATATCGTGAATATGCCACGATTCACTGCCTACGGGCCAAAATACATCAGATCCAGCTTCGATATTTTTCTGTTGAATTGATAGATTTTCTTGAGGAGCTTGTTCGATGAACAATTCTCGTTGCGATTTTATTTCATGTATATGCCATGATTCGGTTCCGTCAGGCCACAGTGAGTTCGATTCAGCTTCAGCTGTGATTACAACAGTGTCTTGTAGCTGTTCAGTATCGGAAAAAATTTCTTTGGATTTAATGTAGGCACCTTTGTGACAGTGATGATATTCATATTGACTGCGTTGTCGTCGAAGCAATTTGTCAACTTTTTTTGTTTCGACTGGTTGAATGAACAGAAACCAGTTTTTCCATAAAACTTTTTGGACTCTTTTTCGTTCGTTTAAATCAGTAATGTCTTTAAGTGCCTCATCGATTCGTGGAGCGATATTTCTACAATCATACTGTAAAATCAACGAAAGGGTCGAAAGTTGTTTTCGTGATATGACAGGTGCAGGTTTACGGTTTTGATGATAAGGATTCTGTTCGGTAAGCTGTTCAAGAAGATTTCGACTATCGTGTGAGTCAGCACATCGGGGACAAATAAACGTTTCTTGCTGTAACCGAATCTTTTTGGTAATTGCTGCATTAAAGCAAGTGATACAAACGGTATGCGAACACGGATTGATCTTGTACGTATACATGTAAATACAGTCAAAGCAAACAGTATCCAATTGATCGAAACGTTGTGACATATTGTTTGTTGGTTGCTGATATGTGCTATGCCTTGAATCTGAGAATTGCGACGACAATACCAACGAATGAATACAATGGTTCACTTTCTTGGAGTAAAGCACACAAAGAAAGCCGGTCACGGCACCAAATATTAGAGGTTTCCCTGTATCTTCTCGATGTTCGTTTATTTCCAGATTGTCTCCCCTTCACCAAGTATAGGGAGAGATATATAGAGAGAAATAAAGCATCAAAGAATGCGAAATGAATAAACAAATACCGATGAGTCAAGGAGTGATACATGTGACTGTAACAACCAGCATGGCAACAGCAGCCTATAGATAAACCATCAATAATTATACATACATCAGTTAAGAAGATATGTGAAAATTCTTCTTATCAAGAGAAACAGTAAAGAGATGCTGTTCAGTTTGTTGCATACCTCTGATTGTGATGAGCTGTTACGCTTTGTCGACAGTCGTATGACAAGAGTGACGAGTATTGCAGCAAGAAGGCCAGTGACAAGAAGTCCAACCACCATTCTGCTAATTAACTCGATGATTATCAGTTTTGTATTCTTTTGATTCGATGTCATGAAACCTCGAGTTTTAGAGTTCAGTCTGTACGAAAGACAAATGAAGTAATTACCGTTTTTTACTTGTTCGTATTTCTCTAATCGATATGACAATACTTCTATTATATATATATCATTGTACTTCGCTAATCATAGCAAATATAAGGAGGAGAGATGAAGGTATATATGCACTTAAATCTTAAAGAAAATATTGAATTTAGATGCTCACTTTTTCCGAATATCATCCTCACATTATACGTAATATATGGAAAGAAGAAAACAAATATTTTGATATTAATCATAATGGACGTCATATCAACAAATGCACAACATATTGAAAATGTCTTGAAGTATTCAAAGTTAATTTGCATCAGAAAGAGAGTGCAAATATGCATTTTATTCAACATTATCGTTGATAAAGAATCTATCAGATAAATAAAACTATTAGAGAATTTCATTTCTTGTGTCACTACGTAATTGTATTTGTTTTTCAATCAAGTCACGTCTGACAAATGTGCATAGAGCAAATACTTTGACACCCATGCAGAAGTCGCTTCATTGTTGAGATTTAATTCGATAGATTGCCTGTGCTTCACTAATTTAGACTTATTTCGAGAGTGATCCTTCTGAATCACGTTACCAGTATTTCGTCAATATCTGACTCAAATCTTATTGAATATGACAAAATTTTTCTTTTCATGATATTGTGACTATTGTTACGCATTAAATGTAGACCCAATTTAACAAAAAAAAAGTTTTCTCTGTGTTTGAAAATGCAACACTATTTTTTCAGTTATATTATTTACAAAAGTCAAAAAACATTCATTTGTCCATCTTTGACGCCTCCAACTCATTGTTTACTTATTAACTGATCAATAATTGTATCCGAAGCAAACGAATTAGTGCAATCAACATCATTTGTAGATTATTTGTTTTCGCCTCACATCTCATATGCCATTTTCACATAAACTATTATTGTCACCACTGGATTTCTCTTTCATAAGATAATATCACTCTTTGTGTTGTCAAATTCTGTGTATACCCAGGAAAAAAGAAACTAACTGTCTTTTTTGCTTCTTCGTATTTTTAGTTTTTATTTCATTTATTATCATTGTTGTTTAAGCATAACAAGCTAATAGAAAAAACGAAGGCACACATTAAATTAAATCCATAAGATAATATTTCGCTTTAATTTTTCTTTCAGGTATTGTTTGCTTGTGATATTAGGTGATATCTCAAAGAAGAAAATAAATATTTTTATATTAATCATTATGAACATCATAAAAATGAACGCCTAACATAATGATGAAAATGTGCATATCATTCAACAATATTATTGATAAATAGTCTATTGAATGAGTGAAACAATTTGAAAATCTCATTTTTTTCTACTATCAATGATTGTATTTATTTCTTTTGTACTTAAATCAGGACTAACAAAAAATTTACTGTAATAGCATTAAATGATCTCTCAAGATATAATCTATTAATCCAGTTCGAAAATTAGTTAAGAAATATTAATTATTTAAGGTATGAATGACATATGGTATCAATCGGTTTGCAGTAATTGAGATAATATGAGAATGAAATATGAGGAGAAGAAAAAGTAGAGCACATCTTAATCGATAGAAAAGTGCATGATGATGACATGAGTTAATCGATCAATATCCGATAAATCTAGTTTCCTGATTTTCATCGACTGCATAATTCTGTGCAATTCGATCTTTGAGCCTGAATATAAGAATGTCAGCTTTAAACAACGTTAGTCGTGTAGAATAAAATCGAACTGGACTGACCCAGTTCACCTGTACGAAAACAACTGTTACTACCTTTGTATCGATCGAAAATCTCATAAGAATGATCAGTTATTCTTACTCAGAATTATTTCCAGCTATATATAACACCTACTTAGTGGCATAGAACAATTTTACTCGAATTATAGTGAGAAGTCCGCATATATCCATATGCATAATTTATGATATTTGTTTCGTGGTTTGAATCGAAGGATTGATGTGATCATTGATCAAACAGTATTATATATGTAAATTTTTATCAAAAAGAAACTGATGTTTTTTTTATGAAATATATTTTGCCATCCATCAACGTGGCTAACGTTTAATCATTAGTTTTAATCGAAAGAAATGAAATACGATTTTTTTCTCTCTCAAGTAATATTTTGTGCTGTGATAGAGAGATTTACGCTCTTTTAGTCTGTTGTCATAGAGTTGAAGCAATCTCATCTGTGCGATGTCTTTTTTTCTGTTGACCGAAGTGAGATCCATGAAACTTTGCTGTTTGTTGACCTTTCTATTGAATATTTTTTCTATTATTTTATTTGAACATACATTCACACAACCGATTATTTTTCTTTCTTAAAAAAGCCACGACAATGGAAAATATTTCGTTGAAGTTCTAGCTCGCCAGCATTGATTAATTCGTATATTGTTATTTGTCAACGAATGTCTCGATTTACTCAAAATTAAACGACGCCAATAAGCATTTCGTAACTTTTCAAATCGATACACTTGATTCATTTGATGATATTTTTTCATTGATATTTCATGTAGTTTCTCACGTAAAAATGTTTCAGTGATTTCTGTATCATTTTGAATAATTATAACAGGTAAATCTTCATAGAGAATATTTAATGATGAATTCCAAACGATTGGTATAGCATCAAGATACAATGCTTCCCATGTACGATGACAATCGATTCCATTTCCGCGTGGTGATAACCAGAACGCATATTCACGATTTCGTGAATAGATATACGAAAGATGTGACATATCAACACCGGACGTTTTTTTCAGGCATGTTGCAAATGGAACTCGATTCTTTTTTGGACACATCTTTGTCCAAATACGTCGACGAAGCCCTGTTCCATCAGTTGCTAAATGAAAATTAATTAATAAAAGATTTTTCCCATGAAGATTGTGCTTCTGATTCAATGCTCGATGAGTCATATCAATTGGTTGAATATAATGTGATGGTTCATCGATATCACCATAGATTGGAGGCAATTTATGATGGTTTTGTTGCTTATAAATATCTCTAATTGCTTCGCTCATCTCGTAACATTGAATCCCTAATATTAAAATTTCAAAAAATAAGACTTATAATGCACATTGACTAAGCAATACTAGGAAGAGATAAAATTGAAGCGTATCTATGGACGCAGTGTGAAGACTCTCATCCTTATTCATACCAAAAAAAACTTGTTTTAAATGAATATTTCTCAAAAATGTATTTTTTTTATCAAATAGTGTTTCTTTTATACATTCGAAGAAAGTCTCTATCTAGGCAAAAACTTGATTTTAAAAATATTCCGAGTTTAAGAGTGTTACCAGTGAATTTTTTAGTGATTTGTGTTTCGCATATCACAAATAAAGCAAAGAATGCAAAAACAAAAAACTATCATCACCTACTTATCTAAATCTTACCAATTGGGATATGTGTGAATTTTTTGCTTCTTGAAGCATCAATATTTCCATTTTGACCAAACCAATGAATAATTTTAGAATCAGCTCGTTCTAAATAAGCTATATCTGGTGAGACTACATCACCTTCACCCGTAATCAAAACAAAATTATTGATTAAATGTGGATAAACTTGACTAAAAAAAGTTCCGATCGACCAAATACTAACATAGATTATACTACCATGCGGTAAACAAGGAGCAATATGTTGTCCATTTGTAGTTGTCACATCAACATATTCTTGGAATTGACTGGGCCAACCATAGACCCAATCGGCTAGATTACGAAAATTTCGTTGACAAACAAACTCAGAATCATGTCGAATGAAGTGTTTCGAATCAAATTCGAGATGAGTACGTGTTAGATTGCTTCTATAAGGACATATTTGTGTACAGTCTAACGATTGATAATTGTTCGATGATGTCCGTCGACTTATTTGAAGATAAGTGATGAAGGAGGATGAAAAAAGCAAGATAAAAATAGTGTAAGGTCGCATAAAAATACACTCCACGTTGACTATTCGCAAACTGATTGTGTCATTCTTTTATCGTAATGTATATATTTAAACGATATGAATCTTCTATCCCACACTTCACCGAGCATGTTCTTCGTACATGTATTGTACGCGTATAGTTATAAATCGCACGACTCATTTATTTTTCGGTTCTTTCGTAATTTATCTTCACTAATATCGATTTAAGAAGATGAAATGACTTTCCTTTTAATCGAAAGAATATGGTGTAGAAATCTAAATCCACTTGCTTTTATATAAAACGTGTGCTAAAATTTCTTCATTATTTCGTGTCACGTTATAATTATTATTGTTTTTCTTTCACTGAAACAGTAAATCGTTCAATTTCTTTATTTGTCAACAAGGAGAGACAATGATTTCAGTCGATAGATCAATGCGAACGTTGATTTTGATGATTCTAAAAGGACATCCAAAGCAATAGTTCAAATAGTGATAATGGTATTCAGTATTGTAAGGACTCACAAAACAATGATCGATGGAAGCCAGATAAAGAAGATATGGATTGAGTTATTAATTCCGCAAGCGAATCAATATAATGACGGGTGCATGCGAACAATAGTATCATTAGGAAGTCTAAATGTTCAAATGGAGAAACGACTGACATTGGACTTAAGAGAAGGCATCGTTCGGCGACTGACAATTGCCATGTTTACAACTTCGAACATATTGAATTCGAGAGACATCTTCGTGTTAAAATTTCATGAAACATCGATGAGATGACCTTCTGTTTTGGTTTTTTTCTTGATGAAAAATCAATAATTAGAGGCTAATTACGCCAATAAAATTTGCCTGATATAGACAAAATCTTTGTAAGTTCGAAGATACTTTTCCAAGGGTGTAGATGAAGATGTAAAGCTAGTTGTGAAGAGAAAACCGATATTTTTATGCACATTCCATATGAACACTCACACCAACATTAACAAACTTGTGTCAAATCGTTTCTAGATTGTGAGAAAAAGAAAACTTTGATGTTCTTAGAAACTTGTTCAGTGAAGGTCAATTTAATCAAATAAGTTGATTATCGATCAATCGAGCATCTAGTAGATCGTGTCAAGATGGTACCCAGCTCCATTATCCAACATTCAATTCATATTCGATCCATCATCACTCAATGATTGAATTAAGCTTTTGTGATTGATCCTATTGCTGATACTTGTCACTGACTCTTAACTTACAATTCTTTACCATCCATTGGATTCGTGCTTCGAACATATCTTTTGTTTTGATTTCGGGGACGAAATTGAAATTTGTGTTTCTGATGTATCTTGACTCAACTCTTTTCATCTTCTTTCATGTGATCAGTCATCATTATTAGAAACAGCGATCATGAATTCGGCTAAGTCTCCGTTCGTGCATTTGTAAATCTCGCCGAAATCTACGTTTTCATCGAAAATTGTTTTTGCATATAAAACAAGAAATCCAACGTAAAATCCCTCAATTTGATTCAAATCATGAGCGACCTTTCGCGCCACTCTAGTGTGTCTAACTCATCTGAACTTGAAAAAAAAACACAATTTTCCAAAAGAACTGCTGAAATTCATAGTGACATTGTGATCAGGTGCTTGAAACTGACCATAGGAAACAATAGAAATGATTCTTACGATTTCTGAATGAGACTCTTGTCGGGAGAGATTCATGCTGATACCTATTGCTAGACGCTTCTCAAGACCCATTTTGATTGAATTTTTCTATGCTTTTTAAATCAAGCGAACCATAATGGATCGATTTTCCATCCAATAATAGTGGTACTCATGTATTCATCGCTGATTATCAGTGACGATAGTTTTTTGTCGCAACATCTCTCATCATCAATATCTGGCAATGGACGTAAAGTCATTCGTATGCTGTTTATGCAAATGGAAATGTGCTATACATTGAGATTATATTTGAAAAGAGGCGGAACGTGATTGATCGAGGAGTTTCATATGAATGAAAAAATGAGCAATGTTATTTAAATGCCAAACTGAAATGCCGCTTGTAGTTTAGTTACGCTTGGGTTACATATCTGACCTCGATCTGCACCGGCCGCACCGACAATAACGTGAAGTGGAATTAAGTGTTCTTCGTGAGGATGATTAACACGAGCATGTGGCAACATTTGTTCCCAATTGAGAAGTATATGTTCGCGTTCGTGTTCGTCGCACTCTGTCATAGCTCGAATAAGAGCATCCCCAAATTGACTTGACTGTCCCTCATCTTCCTTAAATCCATGGATCGTTGAACCAGAACCAATAATGAGGACATTTTCGTTTCGAAGTGGAGCCAATGCCTTTCCAATTAACAAATGTTCGGCCGGTGATAGCGAACTGAGAATCGACATGGATACAACGGGAATGTCTGCGTTCGGAAAGATCAATTTCAGCGGAACGAACACACCATGATCAAGATTTCGTTCGGCGTCCAATTTACAAGGTATAGACGATTTCTCAAGTAACAATTTAACTCGTTCAGCCACTCTCGAATGTCCAGCTGGCTTGAATTCGATTTGATATGCGTCAGGTGGAAAGCCGTAGTAATCATAGAAAAGTTTAGTATGTTGTGTTTGAGCTGAAATGTGAACTGCATGTGTTGTTTCCTAGTGAGCACTGATAATAAGAACAGCTTTAGGTGACCGTTGTAATGACAGTTGACTGTACAATTGACGAAACCATTTTGCAGCAGGACTGTGCTTATCGAAATTGTTTGGAACTTGTTTCCTTGATGATTCCAGAAACATCATAGGACCACTTAAAAAGATATCATGATTTTAACATCAGTAGTCCGTCTATGCTACAGTTCTCTTCAGCCATCTATCTTGAACTCTATATCGATCAATAGAAGTCACTTATTCTTCATACTTCTCCCTAAAACCTTTCACACTATAAATTCTAAATCAAGAAAGATTCAAATATTCGATAACTCTCTACTGATCAGTGTATTCCAAATCCTTTTCTCCCTATCATAAAACCAAGGAAAAGGAATTAATTAGATTCTTACATTCGGATTGAAGACAGTGCATAGTTTTGCGTCTACCTGTTTCTAATCGGAAATGAGCGTGCAAGAAAGAGATTAGATTTGTTTACTTTAGAACCCTCAAGTTTTATTACAATACATGACACTTTGATTTTGATCATTATAAATAAAATTTCAAAACATTGACGAGTTGTTGAATAACTGAAGCTTTCTTCTCAATACACTCAATATGAATATATCAGATTAAGAGTGAGACTTACGCTCCATGAGTGATAAATAAGACGGATGGACGAGTCATTTTCAAATTCTAGTCACTAATTTGTACCGTGTTCTTCAACTGATCAAGAAGAATGAGAATAATCGTTTCATCTGGGAACAACTATTTATATGGACTCTTGAATTGCTGATGATGACAAGGCAAAAAAAGCAAAGCTATACAACATTGAAGCAAATTCATTTAATGGTGACGAAGCAAAGTAATGCGACAGAATGAAGTATTGTGTTTTTTTCTTCTTTCTTTCTTTGTTCTTTTCTTCACAACTGATATGATAAGGTATGCAACAGCTTCCAGTTCATCATTCCTGCAAGCTGTGATCATAGTTTCAGTGCCTTTAACAATTATGTCGATGGCTATAGAATGTGTTCTGTTACTTAATGATTATAAATGTTGTTATTAACATTAAGATCTCGATTATGCTTGCCAAACACACTTGATACTAGTTATTTTGAGAATGATTAGAGTTCAGTGAAGATCAACACAGACATTAAGAGATAATAATAGGAAGATTTTCATTTTTTGTTTTTTCAAAAGAAATGGAAGAGCAGTGTACCAACTAAAGACTGGTTAATGTTTGAACGCGTATCTTGATATTAGAATATATGAACTATATAGTCCACACACCACAACCGACAAGTTTCAATCAAAATTTTAGGATTCGGCTCTTGAACTTGTTGAATGTGGATATAGGTTTGTGACTGAAGAGATAAAACTGTCACACGCACATACTTACTCACGAACTCACACCCTTCTGTCAAGAAAGAGAGGTCGGAACTCCGTGCTGACTTTTCTTTTGTTCACACCTACCAATCAAGGTCATCTCATATTTTATGAATTTCATTAGTATCTTAATTAGAAAAATTATATTGAAAAGGTTTCATAGAGTTTTGTCGCGCTATTGAGAAAGAAGTACGTAGAAAACACCTTTTGGTGACAAAAATTTGCTGCATTTTGCCTGACTATCAAAAAAATGGAGTATTTTTTTAGGAATGTCCAAGGTCAGGGACTGGTTTACTGACATCACGTTAAAAGGATTTTCCTTTTTATTGAAACCAAGTCGAGATACAAATGTTACAAAGGACAATAGAAACTATGAATTTTTCCAATAAGATTTAAACTGTTACTTTGTTATCCATTATTTACCCAAAAATTTCCATGGAATTATTATCAAGAAAAAAAGCTATTTACATAACTTATATTAAATTATCGAAAATTTAGATATTGTTAATGTTATTCTTCTTCTACAAAGTCTATTTAACTTGAAAATGCATAGAGACCAAAGTATAACCCTTATGGCTATGATCAGCTGTCAGATACAGAACGATACGTATACTTATGCGTTTTATTATTTGGTGCAAAAAAATTGACTAGCTGTAATATAAGTTCTTAAAATTCAAATATAAAGCAAAATTATTAACAATGAAGGCATCTTTAAAGTAATGGAAATCTCGTACAGAAAACTCGAAGGAATATAGCACAAAATATCATCGATATTTCTTTATTCTTCAATTAATATTACAATAATTAACGTTCAATAAAAGCTATTCATCATTATTTTAGATAGATGATAAGAATATTTGCTTCTACATGGAAGTTCATACGGTTTCGGCACTTAGAACGATTGAAAGATAGACTAAATGGTTTTACAAAAGTCAAGAAGATTTAGCATGGCTTTGTAGATCTTTAAAGGAAACAGAATCTGAAAATATCCAACAAGTTCATTGTATTATGATATCAATTGAAGAATAATCAAATACAACACATTGTTTGTTCTATCAATGCTTGAAGTTTTTCAACGGTATTTCAATGTTAGCACTAGTACTTTTGGCATTTTTCTCTAAATTGATATAAAAGATGATTGATAAGCATAAAATTTATCAGTGATTGAAAAATAGTTGTCGAAAAATTTATGAAATATTTCAAATGTTCAACATAGACGCTTCTTGTTTTTTTTTTTTTGTTTTTGTTTTTGCATTCTATATGTAATTTCTTCACGATGACTTCACCAATTGAAAGTCTTCCACCAGAATTATTTCGACCTATTCTTGCTTATCTTTCTCCAGAAGATACATCTGCTTTGGCACAGACATGCCATCGAATGAATATAATTACACGTGATGATAAAATATGGCAGCAATATTTCCGAAAAAGGTACTCAATTGTTATATTTCAAAGAAGAACAAAAAAAAAAGACTATTGATTAAATAAAGAATTGAAATTATAGATCTTTTTCATCATATAATAATAATTGATTATGTTGATCGATAGAAGCCTTACAATTATTACTTCAGTTTTTCATATCCAATTCTAAAAATACGAATAAAAGTGTAGTAAATAATTGTTGAAGAAAATTATTTCTCAAATTCAAACAATGATGTTATTCTAATTACATATTAAAACTTTCTCTTTCAGGTATAAATATTCAACTAATTCAATTCAGTATTCTGATGAAGAATATTTGCCCAGTTCTGCTCTCAAAGTTACTGAACCTCCTGATGATTGTACATGGCAAGAATATTTTATACAACGAGCACTTCAAGATAAACATATTCGATTTCTTCTCAATGAAATTATATCTACTCGAACAAAACGTAAGTAATTTATATACAGATGATATTTCTTTGAAATGTTATTCTAAAATGCATCGATTTGCTTGTTTTTTTTTTCTATATCTAATTGATATTTCAAATAATTTAGGAATTTATAATGCTGAACTTATTTTATCAACATATGGTCTTTTGGCTTTTGATGTTCTTAAACATTATTTTTCACCTTCTATTGACATATCTAAACAATTAGATACTTCGATAAATTTTACTTTACGTAATCTTACTCGTGAATATTATTCATTAGATATAGCTCGACTTATATCTCGAAATATTGGATTAACTCTATTAAATGATATGAAAAATCGAACAGAAATTCCTACAGAAGGAAAAGCTTTAATAAATGCTTTATTTATTATTCAATGTTTTCATCCATATGGTATTTTTCTTTCATTAAATCGTCTTCATTTAATTGGACAATATCTTATTAATGATCCTATATTTTCAACACTTACTATTAATGAAAAATGTGAATTAATTCTCACGACAATGAAAAAAGAAAAATTTCTTTCTGCAAATGGTGGTAGTGAATATTATGATTTAGAAAATTCATTTCTTTTTGCAACATTTCATGGTAAATCAACTATTCCATTAACACTTGTTGCAATATTTTGTGCATTAGCTGATGAATGTAATTTAATAGCTCGACCAATTGGTTTTCCTGGTGAAGTTATGGCACAAGTAGAACAACCATTAAATAATGCAACACCATTAATAATAAGTGTTTTTGATGGTAAAATTATAACTCTTAATGAAATAAATATACGTCTAGCTGATGTTCTTGATAGACCTTTAACATATCCATTATCTATAACACCAATTATTGAATTAATTATTCGATCAGCTCGAAATATAATAAATAGTATAAGTAGATATACAACATCATCACTTAATTCCTATGGTCTATATGCTGCTGTATCAATTCTTAAAATTTTAGGTGGTGGTGCATTACCATTTGCTTTTAATTCAGTAATGAATATTATAAAAGAACATTTTCCTATGGATATACATTTTTTTGAAATTCTATCATCTTCAATGACAACAATGAATGATGATCTTCTTGAAATACGAAATCAAGATTTAAATCCTTTACCAATTGAAGAAAAACGACGAATAAATTCTCTTCCGAAATATTATGCTGGACAAATATTTCAACATAAACAATATAATTATTGGGGTGTAATATGTGGATGGGATTTAACTTGTATGGCTTCAAAATTATGGCAAGTTCGTATGGGAATTTCAAATTTATTACGAGGTGCATCACAACCATTTTATCATATATTAGCAAATGATTCTTCAAGAAGATATGTAGCGGAAGATAATATAAGTACAGAAATATTTAATTTGATTGAAAATCACGAAGAAAAATATTCTATTGTACAAAATTTATGTTCAATAGATGATATTGGAAAATATTTTGAAAGTGTAGATATTATAAATTCAAGATTTATTCCAAATAGTGAACTACGTAATGAATATCCAGATGATTTTAGTTGATTGTATATATTGTATTTAATATGTTCAGTTTTAATCGTGCTATATTTTTGTTTTTTTGTTTAATAAAATTTTTAAAGATATTTTCAGCAAATGATGGATAAACAATATCAATAGTTCTATTTGATATAGGAAAAATAAAATTTGCATTGATTGAGACTAAAGGATCATTTTTCATATTGACTTTATACATCTCTATTTTATCCGTTCATGTTGTTTTGTCTTTGTTCTTCATAAATTAAGAAAAAGAATTAAATAGTAGAATTTTAGATGTGTGTTTGCTTGAAGATTAGAAAAAGGTGAGTAGAACAGAAAATCTATCTCTCAAAAAAACATGTACATGTCTTTTGATAATAAGAATTCTATTGACATATTAATAATTTCTCAAAAATAAACGATGTTTCTCGATAATAATTAGACTTCGTTAAATGAGATAGTCGTTTGAGAATTATGGATAGATTATAAGACTTGAACTTCTTTTGAATTTAATAAAGAATTTCTTGTTAAGAATAATTTGAATATTTATGCACTTTTACCATGATGAAAGAAGTAGCTTATTGATTTAAGTAAATTCATCTCATATCAAAAATAGTTATCTAATTAATGACGTATGTTTCGATTGCATTTATAAATAGTCGCGCTCTGCATAATAATATTGGCAAATTTGGATAAAATCAATGTAAGATTTTTTTTTTTTACAACATTGTTACAACTATTACTTTTTCAAAAATAGCAAATATGCATTAGTTATGTCGTACACAAAAACAAAAAAGTGATTTACCTATTACATTTTTTGCTTTATACTAACTAACCGTTCTTGAAAGCAAAAGAAAAAGAATCTACAAATAGTATTGAATTCCATAAATCATTACTCATTATTATCATATATTTTCTTCAGAACTTTTTTTTTTATTAATACGTTTGTAATATTTATGTACTAGATGATCTATCTTTCTTATATAATACACTTTCGATTACATCTTTCAAAGACAAGTATTATAGTTCATATTTGACTGTTTTTTGTTTCTTTATTATTCTAGTAACATCATTCAGAAAAAAAAATTCTTTTCATAGTTATCTTCTCTCATTTCCTTGTGTTATTATTCTTGATTCGGTTAAGTTACCAAAAAAACAAAAATACCATGTTAATAACATCAAAATGTAAACTATAAAAAACAAAATTTAGTGATACTAGATTTGAAAAAGAAAAACACTTTTCTTTCGAAAATGAAAAAATATGTTAGTATCATCAAAATAATTGCAATTTATCAATAGATATTTTATGAATAATCTTAGTAGTTTTTATCTTCTAACAATAAAAAGTATTTCAGAAAAACATCGAAAATATTACAGTTAATACTATTTAGAATATGCGAGTTCAACCAATAACAATCAGTTCAATCAATGTTCCGGAAGGTTTTCTAGTTGCCACCAATAAACAGGTAAGATTCTATCATCGGAAAAGTGATAGAATTCTATAGTATGTTACACAAAAAATCCTTGTCTTTTATCTCTTTCAGAATTGGACACCAACTTTGATTTGGGCAACTCTAGTTGTGACACTTTCAACTAGTTTTGTTATGGGTGTCAATATTGGTGGACCTAATGTTTATAACACAGTAAGTTTCTTATTTTGATAAATATTTGTGTTGATTGAAATTATTCATTAGTTTATTGTACCATGGGTAAGAGGATATCCATTTCCATGTCAAAAAGATACAGATATGGGACGATGGGTATCACGTGTATGGTGGAATTGTAATTATCATGATGTTTCGTTGATGAATAAAACAGGCTATTATTATTTACCTGATGTACCAATTAATCGACAACCTATACAACAATTAATAGATGCAATGCACACAGTTTGTTTTGTTATTGGTGGTACTATTGGAGGTTTAACTGGACAATATTGGTATATATTTCTAACACGGTATGTAATGAAAAATCTTTATTTTCTATTTGTCATTCTTTGTCTTTTTATAGAAGAAATGCTATTTTTGTAAGTATGATTTTTCAAGTAGTAGCATCAATTCTTATGATGATTACATTGGAAATTTATCATGGATATACTGAAGGTGATCCTGATCAATCGATGATCCGTCATACACTTGAACATAAAGATATAGCCATTTGTTTTCTCTATATATCACGACTTTTATCTGGATGGTCTGCTGGTAAATATGATATCTAATAAAAAATGATTGAATAGTTTTCAATCTAGAGTTCTTATTGATATGACGATAAGTGCTCATATACATCAAGATTTCATTTTACTTTAAATAAAATTTACTTTTAATTGTGAGCAAAGTTAATAACGATCTATTAAAAATAGCTTATGTTCGGAGAAGTCTATCAAATTAAAATTTCATAAAAATCGAGAATTTATTTACATCTTTTCTTGAAAATATCCATAGAAACTCTAATAACATATCTGTGTAATTACAATTATGAGTTCAAAATTAATCTAGACATGTAATTGATTATAAAAAACGAAGCACACTTACCAATTTGTCTCATATTTATCATACAGATCTGAAAAATTTGTTTTTTTTTTGACTTAGGTATGTGCTGTGTTGTATCAACAATTTATTTAATGGATATCAGTCCACGAACTATGCGTGGCAAAATTGTAACATTTCATCAGTTATTTATCGTCATTGGACTTCTTCTTGGACAAATCATTGGTCTTCCATGGCTTCTTGGTCGACATAAGTAAGCTAAATATCAATTATTCATCATGACATTTAATATTATTATTGTGTTTTAGTACATGGCATTGGGGTATGTCATGGATTGGTCTATTTTCATTAGCAGGTTGTTTTTTCATATGGACATTACCTGAAAGTCCACGATGGTTAGTACAAGATCAACAAAGAGATGAAGCTGCTCGATCACTTCGTAGTCTTCGTCGAAGTACTTGGGTCGAAGCAGAACTCGATGAAATTGAAAGACAAGAAGCCATTGTTACTACACAAGATATATCCATGTGTAGCATATGTCTCTCGCCACGTTTTCGTTGGCCATTATTGACTAGTATAGCATTGAATGCTGTTCAACAATTTTCAGGCATTAACTCGGTATGTAAGAAGATATAAAAATTCTTTATATAATCATTATTCTTAAATTTTAGGTATTTTTTTATTCGAGCACAACACTTTCAGCAATTGGTTTTGTTGAAGATAAAGTTTACTGGGGTATATTATCAACTGGTATAATTAATCTAGTTGCAACAATAGCATCACTTAAATTTGTAGAATTATTTGGTCGTCGACCATTAATTCTTTATCCACTTGTCATGATTATGATTGTTTTGATTTTATTGTGTATCTTTGTTGAAATTCATAAACGTATGTTTGCTATGATATATTTATATATGGGTAGTAGATTTTTTTCTAAAAAATAATATTTTAGCTGTTGCTTCATTAACATTAACATTACTTTTCATTGCTTTATTTGCTATTGGACTCGGACCAATTCCTTATATTTATCCAAATGAAGTATTTACAACTGATATGCGACCAGCAGCTCTTTCTATTTCAATGTTTGCGGGTTGGTTTTGTAATACATGTAAGTATTGTTTTTTTTTTTTATTAAATAAAATAATAATCAAAGTTTATGACTTATATGTTTTTATTCTTTATAGTAATAACTGTGCTTTTTCAAACATTAAGAACAGTATTTCAAGGCTTTGTTTTCATTGTATTTTGCGTTAGCTGTTCATTTGCTTTTTGTCTCTTATGGTTTAAGGTTAGTATACTTTTCTTTTTCTTTCTGAAATCATATCTGAATAATTTTTTTTTTTCTCAAATATTTATTTTAGATGCCCGAAACAAAAAGCAAAACATTGACCGAAATCGAAGCATTTTGGCAATAATAATTGATAAAATGATTCGAACAGTCTAAAATAAAACTTCTAAAAGAAATTTAATTAGTCTTTTAATAAATTTTGCTTATATTCATAAATGAATGTACATATTTATTTTAATATACTTTAAAAAAATAATTCTTATTGCTTGGAGACGCTTTAGGTGATGATTTTCTCTTAATAAAAAAAATAGTAGTCAGCACAGTTCCTTTGTTGCTAAAAATGAAGAACTGAAATTTATTCTTTAATGTCATTAGATTATCATAAAAGACATCAAGTGAAAATATTCTAGCAAACTATAGTCCTTTGCCAATGATAGACGATGTGCCTTATTTATATTTGTATTTCGAACAGAAATTCTTCTATTTCTTTTTTTACTAGTGCCTTATGTTTTATTGTTATATTTTTATTCCTTTTATTTTCGTCTTTACATCTACAACAGGTTTCAACGTACTATTACATATTTTGATAAAGTCAGAAACATTAATATTGATTATTTCTCGAAGTTATGACCTGAGCAGTTCACATTTTTTATATTGACCGTATGTGACGACTGTGGCAAATCAATGTATCACTACATGTTGTTCTTGATTTCTATCGCATAAAAACTTTCATCTATGCAATACTCAAAACTCCATTATTTAGAACATTAACAAATGTATTCTAACCATTTAAATTTCGAGGAAGACTTTCGAATGTCTTAGAACAATCTAAATTTTGTTGTCCATTATCATTTTCGACAGACTTTTATTGAGTATAAAATCTGTTATGAATGTTATTTAAAATCCCAGCGTGAGTCTCTCGAAAAAAACATTTTTTAATCATCCTATACTACATTAATAAGATATGATTACACCGAGCATCATATTTCTCATGAATGATGTAGCAAGAATTTATCTTGTTTTTTTGACTTGTAAGAAGATAATGGATGCATTTTCTACTCTCTCAAATCTGCACTTCTAATTATTCCTGCAGACTTGCTTCTTTTTTTTATTCCTTCATTTCTCTCTCTCAGCTCACTCAGATATAAAGTAGAAAAAACGAAGAAAATAAGTAGAATAATATACGTGCTGATATAAGTAGTCATAGTTGTATAGGGAAGCATCTCAATGAATTCCAAACTTTCAGCTTCATTTTTGGCTCTATTTAGGTTTCAATAAAGCTAAGAATAGTCCAGAAGCGTTCATACTTCTAGCTTATTAATGAAGATTTATGATCGTTTTAGTGAAATTTTTACTTAGAATAAAACATTCTCAAAAAAATTTTGATATGAAATTCTGTCCATAGACAGACAAGAAAATGAACGTACTCTTCTTCAAGATATTTTATTTTCAAGAAACTTAAAAATTGTGTCCTTATTTAATAAGTGGCTATTTTTTTTTTACAAATTGCATATATCGACAAAAACATGCTCATTTTCTTTGAAACTTTCTTGTACAACAAAATCAAACTTTTAATCGATTGAGAAATTCGATTCTTATTGATTACCATTTAGATTTTATTTCACAATGTTCATGACGACAATTGTCATATTTTTTGTTCTAAGCTAATTTTCATTGATTTATTTATACTGTTGTAATGGTTTATAAACGACACTAAATCTCTGATTACTCGTTAATCGATTTTAATCATACGTATTGAAGATCAGTACTTCTCTCAAGACTAGAACGTAATATCTCACTTTTTTTTCCTGATTGCTCGTTTTTCAAGATCATGAAATTGCTACCAAACTATAATCTGACAACTAAAGTAAATGTTGGAAAATGCTGTATAAATCGTTTCAAATGGAAATGATGCAATTACATCAAAAATCGATTGTTGATGAAAATCCGATTACAACTGAGATAATCATTAATAATCGATGGAACAGATTATATTTCAAACGATTTAACAATTTTAATCAGATTTTCCTCGATAAAGTGGTGAGTTCGTAAAAACGATGAGATTTTTCACATCAATAATCATAAACAATCATGATCTTCTTCAGAATATTTTCTACTAGGACGTTAAAACTAACGTTGAAGATTTCAAGATTAATATTAGTCACACAGTATAAAATATATAGTTTTAGAAGTGAGATCGTCTTCGATAGATAAATACAACGAAACATTCTTAGCAAATGAATATATAAAACAATACTGCAAATATATTAATCTGTTCTATGAAATATGTCAATCAAATAAAAGTGTGCTACTTCTTAATTGCGGACAAAATTTCAGCCCTCACCCACACTGTCGGCATGCTAATTGGTTTGATTTTCGTCCGCAATCAAGAAGACACGATCCACACGAGGATAAGATTAAATAAATTATTGAATGATTAACATTTTTAAGCTCGTTATAAATTTGATTTGAAATACTTGAAATAAGATCATATCAACTGTCAAAGTAATCGAACATGAAAAGTAAGAATAATTGATCTTTCATTGTTATACAACTACCATATTCAAAAATTTCTATTCAATCTAATCACACAGTATAGTCTTGGAAATATCTCTTCATTATAAATCTTAAAGTATTAGAAGTAAAAGTCTTGTCTATTATATTGATATGGGGTCATATGTTTCCATTATAACATAATTAGCAGGAGGAAATGAACTTTTTTTTCTATGCATTTGTATCACAAAGGAGTAAGAACGAGTTTATAATAAATAACGCTTGAACGCAGATATGATATCTTCAATTTTCTATTATGTCATTCAGCAAAAAAAAAGGATATTTTGATAAAAATCAGAAAAGCAAGAATTATTTGTGCAGAAGAATTTTTTATTAATTTTGGTAAAACAAATCCTTTTTTTCTTTATTTTAATATCTTGACAGAGTGTTCTTAATTTAAGAAGAGAAAAAAATATTGAATCGATATTGATTGTTGATTGGAGAAATTTTTTTTTAAATTCACAGTAAAAACTATCAGAATGTAACAGTTTATTTTCCTATTGAATTTAAATAGAAAAAAGATTCTAATGACTCTGCTGTGATTCAATCAAAGGCGCTGTTTATTTTCTTAATAATAATAGAAGGTTATTTCATGACATTGATTAGAATTTTAGTAAAAATCTATTGAGTATGAATTGTGAATTAGTGATCATTAAAACTTTTGATTTCAATCGAATAAAGTTTGAAATGTTTCGGCATTATTCATTTACTGATAATTGCAACAATGAATTCTTGCGAATGAAATGAAACTTTTCAAGTGAATCATTCTTCAGCTTATATTAAACGTACATGACAAAAAAAAATCAAATGTTTGAATTTCAAAGTGAAAATTTTATATTAAAATAAAAGGTCTCAGTATTACTACAATATGATGAAAGTTTTTTCACGAGAGTTGGAAAATCCTAGCTATTTTCAGAGCTATATATGTCAAGATAAATTCAAACATATAGTTTTTTTTTTCTGATCTACCTTAACATAGGCCAAAAAAGATAGTAAAATGGTTCTAATTCGACAACGAAAATAAAGCGATTCGCTGTATTTTAATCTTGACAAGTCCTATGTAATGCAGAAAGTTTCACCACAAAAGATTCTGATATAGACAGAATCTGTACGAGCGATTGTTCACCTGGTTGACCTTGTCTAGGTACGTCTCTATCGGTTTCCATTGTCTAAAAATTTGAAATAAAAGAAACCAGCAAGTTCTGATGACATAATGTAAATATCTGAACATACCGGATGGAACTATAGCTATGAAGAACAGAAATATGATCTTTTGATTGAGTTCATAATAAAATAATTAATATACATTCTTGTCATTGACAATGATAGATAATATCATTATGAAGTCAGGAACTACTCATCCCTCTGTATATTGTAGTCTCCACAGGAGTATTTTTTTGTCATCTATTGGGTGTGAATGTTATCTTCGTACATATGCCCTCTGTTTACTATTAAACTTAGTCAAAGCCTGATCTATTGCGGTTTTAATTTCGATGTTTATTTTTTTGATTTTGTAATATTTTATCATGAAATTGATAGACTTGAAAAATTGTACATCTGAATAAAGAATGTTATCACTTTCGAGATTATATTTTGAAATAAAATATGTAAAGATACAAGTTTTGATTGACAAAAAAAACAAAAAACAAAATCATTTATTTATTTTTTTATATCATTATGTGTAAATAAGATCTTAGTAGTGTATGATTAAAATTTTAGATTTCATTTTGATAAAAATGAAATAAATCCTAATGAAAAATTACTATGTATCTTTGATATAATTATTACATTTTCAAGGGAATTTTTCTTCAACTAAGAATTATTTCTTGTTTACGTTTCTTTATTAAAATGAATAAGATAACATCTATATAATGTAGTTTATTTAGTACACATAGAATAATTATTTTATTTATTTCAATGAGAAATTTTTTTAAGTTGTTATAAACAAAAAAAAAAAGGAAAAGAAAATTAATTGAATTCTGTCGTTTTTATAAATTTCTATCTAATTTCAAAATAGATTAAATCTTCTTTCTTTTTTCTTCTATTTATATATTATCTTAGGAAAAGAAAACATTTCTAACTACTTCTATGATGAACCTCTTATAGAATGATAATTAAGAGATTTTCTGTAAAAAAGATGGTGTTTCCTCTTTCTTTTTATTCTCTGTTCCTGTTCATATGCGTGATTCTCTCATCAGACTTAAAAAAAAAGAAAAGAAAAGAAAAACAAAACCATGTTTTATTTAAAAAGAAAAAGAAAGACAAGATGATACTTACATTAATGTCTTATGAAACTTAAATGATGTCTTCTGCGAACATAAATAATAATATCAAACGTCATTTAATTGATATAAAACCAAATCGAGAAAATATTCGTTTAATTTATTTAAATAATACAGAACCAACATTTGACATACAATCAAATTTACTTAAAATAAATCCAGCTGCACAATTTTATACGGATATTCAATTATGTATTGATATAATAAAAACAATTTCTAATGAAAATATTTTTTTAATTATTTCAAATATATTATTATCAAATATTTTCGATTATATTTATTCTTTACAATCAATTATTGCTATTTTTATTTATGATGATAAACAACAAATAAATGAATTGAAAATTAAATGTCCAAAAATAATTGATACATATACAAATCAATATGATTTATTTAAATCTATTGAAGAAAAAATTCAATTTATTGAAAAACAAACATTTATTTATAGTTTATTTAATCAAAAACATAAATTAATAACAAATGAATCAGCTTCATTTCTTTGGTATTATATGTTAATTGATATTCTTAAACAAATACCACAAAATGAATCTTTACGTGATGAAATCTTAAATAAATGTTCAGATTATTATCGAACAAATCGTTTAGAATTAGATAATATTGAATTATTTCGTCAAAATTATCTAACACAACAAGCTATACAATGGTATAGAAATGATTGTTTTATATATAAATTATTAAATCGTGCATTACGTACAATAGATTTTGAAATTTTATATTCAATTCGTTTTTTTATTATTGATTTATATTTTCAAATAAAAAAAGAATATAAAAATATTAAAAAACAAGAATATTTAATTGTTTATCATGCACAAATAATGTCTATTGAAGAAATTAAAAAATTAAAAAAATATATTGGTTATTTAATATCAATCAATAATTTTTTATTAACATCATATAATAAAAATTTATTATTAAAAAATTATTTTCAAGAAAATTTTTCAATATATGTTAATGTTCTTTTTGAAATTCATATTGATCTTAGAATTGAAACAATTAGTTTAACTAATATATCATCATTATGTCATGAAAATGAAATTTTATTAAATATAAATTCTATATTTAAAATAGATTCTATAGAATATGATTCTATAAATAATTTATGGAATATTAAACTAATAACAAATGATGATGAAACAAAACATGTTCATGAATATTTAAAATGGACTCAAAAAGAAATGGATTATGATAGTTCAATGATTTATTTTGGTTATCTTTTATGGAATGAATTAGGTCAAATGAATCAAGCAAAAAATTATTTTCATATATTATTAAAATTATTAACAAATAATAATAGAGATATTGCAAAAATTTATATTGAATTAGGAAATATAAATAATGAAATTGAAGAATATAAATTAGCATTAGAAAATTATGAATATGCTCTTGATATTTATCAAAAACAAATACCAAAAGATAATATTCATATTGCTTTAGTATTAAATCATATTGGAATTGTTTATAAACATATGGGTAAATTTGATCGTGCTATTGAATATTATCAACAATCATTAGATATTTATGAAACTACATGTTCACATAATATAGATCATATTCATCGAACTAATACTATGGTTAATATGGCCTTAGCATATAGAGATAAAAAAGATTTTCATACTGCTCTTACTTATCTAATGCAAGCTTATAATATTCGACATGATATTCTTCCAAATGATGATCCATTACTTGCAAATTCATTAATTAATATTGGTAATATCTATTGTGATAAACATGATTTAAATCAAGCTCTTGATTATTATCAACAAGCTTTATCAATTCAAGAAATAGTCTATCCAGATGATCATTTAAATAAAGTCCATACACTACAAACTATTGGTCATATTTATTTTGATAAACAAAATTGGCAAAATGCTCTAGATTATTTAAATCGTACATTGAAAATGTATCAATGTTTATTATCTACTAATATAAATCATTATGATATTGCTATGTGTTATGGTGATTTGGGTAATGTATATGAAAAAATGAATAATTTAGATTTAGCATATAATTATTATGATCAACAATTTCAAATTGAAGAACAATATTTATTATTTAATCATCCAAATCTTATTATACATTTTGATCATATAATAAATATATTAAAAAAGAATAATAATATTGAAAAAGCAATTGAATTATGTCAAAAAAAATTATCTATATTAAAAAATATTTTTGGAATTGAATATGAATATAATTTACGTATAGCTCGTATATTAGTATTAATAGCAACATTATATGAAGATAAAAATCCACTTGAATCTCATCAATATTATCAACAAGCATTAGATATATTTGAACATAATAAAAATGAAGATACATTTCAAATATGTCTTTCAACAATGATAAATTTCTATTGGAAATGTCGAATGTTTGATCGTGCATTAATATGTCAAATGAAATTACTTAATCTTAGACGTTCAATATTATCATCTAATCATCATGATATAGGATATAGTTTACGTGATTTAGCACGACTTTATCGAGTTATGAATAAATCAAATGAAGCATTACAATATTTTGAACAAAGTTTACATATTTTACAATCAAAATATGGATCTGAACATATGGATGTTAAAAATATACAAAAAGAAATTATCGATTTAAAAGATATAATTAAATCAATATCATCTAATGCTGATGAAGATTATAATAATCGTCGAAATTCGAATGCACATAAATCATTCTTTATAATGCCACAAAATGATTCAAATTCACAATCATCTACATCAAGTTGGAATACAAAAAATAAATCATCAAGATCAAACTCTACGAGTGCAATTTGTATTATTATATAAATAAAAATTATATTTTTAAACTTACATATATTTTTGAGAGAAAATAGTGATTTCGAATTCCTTATTACAGAAATAGAAACAGATTCTTAGTCTAATGATTGATTATTTCTCTGAATATATTTTCTATTAGTTGAATTAGACTAAAAAAATGATGTGTAAGTTCCACAATTGAGCCCTAAAGAGGCAACGCTAAAAAACTTTTCTATCTGATAATTATCATAATAAGTCATAATCCTTTAGATTTGCATGCTAGTCATGAAATTACAGTCAGAAATAGTTATCGCTTGAATGTATTAAATAAGAAAGTTTGGTTTATAGAATATCTAAAAAAAACTTCTAATTGAATGAAATGAATATTGCCAGATGATTCATTATGTACAAGAAAAGAATTCTTCTCACGCCATACGTTTGCTCACATCATCGATAGTAACGTTTACAATTGTTGATTCGGAGCAGTATACTGATCATAGTTATCACCTGAGTTGTTTTGTTTTTTCTTCTTATGTGAATTATAAATTCGGAAATTTCTTTTATTAGAAACAAGAATGTCAAAGTAACATTTTAATTTACGAACATAAGATTATGTAACCATGTCAATAATAATGTATACATAAAAATGATACAGACATATATCAATAAGCTTCAGATTAATACATTAACTTACTTTTCCAAGGCTTTGCTTTTAAATTTTTTTAGTATTCACTTTGTTTTTTAGTAAAACATCTATGTAAATCATAGATGTCTTTTAATAATCAGTTTTTGAATGCGTAACATATTATAGAGTCTATTGAACAAATTATATAAAGATGCTCTTACAATGTTCGTTATTTTTGAAGAATAGAGCTGATCAGACATATTTGAAACTTTCAGAATAATTGATCTTGATGAGTAGATATATTATATTTTTGTTCATTCATTAACATATGACGAAATACATTTGTTACAACCTATAAATACTTGACTGTTTTACTGAATAGCTTCTATACATAAAATTTAAATAATAAATGAAAAAAACAAAAAGTATTATGTGATTTAAGTTTAACATTCATTTTCTCGAAAACTAATAATCTATTTTAAAGATCAAATAATTTACATGAAAATATACATCTTGAAAAAAAGAAAAGAAACGAAACGCATCATTTCTTAATTGATTTCCCGCATCAAAAGACTGATCTATAAAATTGTTTTGTTACTTAGAACAACTAAAATATGTGTAAATGATATATTTCAATCGATTTATTTTCATTTAATACGAATTTTTTTTTTTTGTTATCATAATGTACATTTATTCATTGTTCACATAGTCTTAAATAATTTATTTTTAAGTCAGAACAAAAAAAACAAAAAAATGTTTCTTGGTATACCATTGAATTTAATACAAAAGATTTTTGAGAAAAAAAAATATCATCAACAAGAAAAATTAATAAAAACAACAACTATATTTACACAAACAACAACAACAACAACATCAAATTTTTATTCACCTATAATTAATACTACTCAAATCAAACAAACAACACAACAAATAATTACACATATAAAAACAATAACATTTTATACTTATTCATCTATGATAAATATGACTTTAAAAACTAATATTACTATTCGAAATAAAATGTTTATTTCTTTGTTTATAACTTTAATAATAATTTCATTATGTATTAGTATTAGTTATTTTATTATGATATATTTTAGATATTATCTTACTATGAAACCGTTTGTTAAACAAAATTTATCAATATTTAATCGAGAATCATTTTCTAGTTCAGAAGATTCTAATTCTGATAAACAATCATATATATTAGTTAAAACAATAAATGATAAAAACAAAGAAAGACATTCGTTAACTGATTCGATTAAATTATTTAGATATTAGATATTTTCTTGTTTCAACAAAAAAAAAATCGTAATTGATAATTTTCGAATACGATTAATAATTCATTCTCAGTGACTGGTTTTAAAAACAATGATTTTGTGATACTGAATAAGATTCTGGGTTTCAGTCCAATAATTTCAACGTCCGGATCCATGAATTTCTGGTAGATTTTACACTATTCTCAGTATGAGAACTTGAAAATGTGAACTAGGTCCAATCACCAGATTCCTACTGTTTTTCCGATTTTTCTAGCCGAAAATGGGTCGCATTTCTTGAGCAGAGATGTTAAAATAATTATCTATTCTCTATAATTTGGTCTACTCACATATCATCTATCAATTAATAAATAAAACTTTGTTTAACTACATTGATATGACTAAAAACTTGAGGTCTATTGTAGTTACATCAGTTCAAAATAAATATTACTATTCTAATTATCATATTGCATAAATGAGATGAGAATTAATAAAATTTTTCTCTCAACTCCTTCGTACTCATAAATCTTCGAATTATTTTCTATTGTAAAGAAATAAAAAAATAACGATTGAAATAGAAAATATCGTTTTTTTTTTACAAGTACTTTATTAATTAATTGTTGAATAAGAAAAATATTTATCTTACAAATTTAATTAAATTATAAATAAAATTGAAAAATTCATTATTAATATAAAAATCAACCATGGAAAACATAACATTGTATTACTAGTATAGCAAGTATGTGTTACTTGATCAGGTTTACTACATGATGATTGTTGTCGACAAGCTGAATCGCACAATGTACAACTTCCACATATGCTAATATCATAATTTTTACATCTATCTGCACCACAACAATGACATCGACAAATTATATTTCCATCAGTACCACTAACACATGTACCATATGCTTGACCATTATGTGATAATGAAGGACATGATAATGGATATCGATTTATACATGCTTGTGTACAAGCTCCTGATGAACATTGAGATACTGATGCTATACCCACGTATGTCGGTAAACAATTCGAACCTGTTTGACAGCACATACATGAACATGTATAACCAAGCCATGAACCAATGGTTGTTTGTGTTGATGTTGTTGTTGTTGTTGTTATGAGATTTGTACATGTACCTTGAGTGAATCCATTATGATTTGCTACACATACATGTGGATATTGAGTAGCACATGATATACTACATGATTCTGTGTTACATACAAATGCTTGACTATTACCAACATATGAAGGTGAACATGAAGGAGAACCTGTATTGCAACAATCACATCGACAATTAAATGATGGAACAATTGTTGAATTACATTGTGCTGATATTAGATTGAATGGATAATTTTGTCGACATGTAGAATATGTAGCTTGACATTGTGCAAGACATGTTTCTAATGTACAACTTTGTACGTGAATCGGTGGTAAAGAATTAGGATTACACGGTAGACCAGGACAGCATGAACATAAACATAAATGTTGTTGTGCTTGAACACTGCCAAATAACAAAAAATACCATAATAGATGCATCGTTATAACTTGTCAAGATTATGTCGGTGATGATTTTATATCAAAGAAGTATAATATTGAGAAAAAAAAAATTGATATTTTCAAGACAACAACAAAACAGAAAGTTATATTCAAGGTTGAATCTTATTGTCAACATGTTATTTGACTATAGAATAAAATTAATACCTAAGTACATATTAATAACCTCAAGATACATATAAGAATAGGTCGTAAAATGCTTAGTATGAATCCGATGAATGATGATTCCAAAATATTATCATTCATAGTTTTATTTCGAAGCAAGATCAAACAAGAATTTTGAGTTTCATTCTTTTTTTCCTTGAAATATTTACCTATTTCTTAAGTGAATAAAAAAAAAAATAACATATTGATACAAATATTATACATTGTTTGATAAAGAAAGACACAAAAATTCAAACGAATATGATCATATTCCTCTCTTTGATATCAGTTAAATTTTAGCATATGAAAGAAATTTTCGGCATCATTCTAAAATTCAAATTATCTAATTGAATAAATAAGAGATATGATTAACTTAGACTATGTAATTTTATTTTATAACTTAATCGAACACTAACATATCAATAGAATTTCATTTCATAGGGCTGTATTTTATTGTGCTATATGCAGTTGATAACAACCGTCAAACAGTCTAAAACTTGTATATCTGACCGTTTAGAATATGTTGTGAGTATGTGAAAGACACATTCATACTCTGCATGTAAAAAACGATATGTGATACCGACGTTATGCCATACTTAGTAAATGTTGTCAACAATGTACATGATCATGTTCTCAATAACGTTAATAGAAATAGTACGAATGTCTTTCTTAGAAATGTTTCTATCATCAACAGAGTAGGAAAATATTACTAATACAATTTTGTTTGCTACTATTAGCGTTGAACTTCGTCATCATTTTTGTTTTTATCGTTTGAAAAAGGAATTAACTTTAAATTTTAGTATAAACTATGCAATAAAAAATGATTAAAGTCTAGTCGTTTGTCAAACAGGATAAGATACGATTTGATGATAGTATCCGAAAAAATAACATACTTCAACCAATCATCGTTTCATTTTAACTTATACTTATCTAACGAGAGAATCTCTTCAAGTGTCAAATTGCTTTTCGACCGAAACTATGTTTATGTAATGAGTACTAGAAAATTCTGGAATATTTTAGTTTTTTAAATATCGAAATTTTATTCGTAGTTCTTAATGAGATTAGTTGATTGTTCAAATTTTAGCTATTCTAATATCTCCTATCTTGAAATATTCTTATTTGTCAAAGGAAATTTTGTTCATATATTTACACTTCGAAATCGAAACTCGTTTTTTTTCCTCATATGATCTTAGAAGAATCATTGCTTTTTATTGAAAAAAAAAACCATCTCGAGAACGAAAGCTTGGAGAAAAACCAAAACATTTTAGACATTTGAAAAAATTCTCTCGTAAGTGTCTATCTTCTATAACTATGTTAATATTGCAACATACAATTAGATTATATTACATAATATATAAAAAAATCTATTTTCTTTTTTTTTTCATTTGAAATGTATTTCTTGTCGCCTCGTATCACGATTAAATATTAAAAAAAAAAAAGAAAGGAACTTGAATGAAAGGTTATAAAATAATAATATATTCAATTCATTATATGAGTTAGTATGAATGTTTTTTTCTTTTGTTTTGTTATCTAAATGCATTTTATATTATTGTTCAATTAAATTAATTATCGTCCATCGACTGGTGTATATCCTGGTGTAGGTGCTATAACACAAAATAAATAATAGAATAATGAAAAAAATAATAATAAATTATGTCTTACTCCATATACCAAATGTAGATTCACTAAGACGATCTTGTCGAACTTTATTTAATAATACAAGTATAATTGGTTTAATTAATAAATGAACTATAGCAAAACTAGAATAATTTAATATAATATTAAAATTTAAGATTTTCGTTTTTTCAATAAATTAACTTACAGAGCACTAATAACAAAATATGCAATACTACTGCGAGTACTATAAGCTAAAAATAAATAAAATAAACTTAATAATAATTAAAAATAAACATGAACATATATATACTTTGTTTTCCAATTTGAAAATACATTCCAATACCAATTGAATCTAATACAATTGAAAAAATTTCAATTAACATTAACTAAACAAATAAAAAAACAAAATATTAATAATGTAAAAAATAGAAACATATAACAAACAAGTTCAACTTGAATAACATTTTCACGATGTACTATAGCCCAAAAACCAAGTGCTAAAATAGTAACTTGATTGAGAAGATATGATTTAGGTAACCAATCAGCCATTAGTACCCTAATCAAAAAAAGAAAATTTATATTGTTTATGATTAGAAAAACAAAAAAAGAAAAATCTCATTACTTACATGCTTATAAAAGTAAAATGTATACAAATAATTATCTTAAATTAATTAATAAAATTTCATTTTAATTTTATTTTTTAAATATATATATATATATTGTCTTACTCGAAGAAGTGTATCACGATTCATTGTCATTTTTTTTTTTTGGTTTTTTACTTGTTCAATATTATTTATCTATAAATATTTTTAAAATTATTCAACTAATGTTCTTTTTTATGAAGAAAAAAAATGTTCTCTTTCTATAGGCAAAATATAATATTTTTTTATTATTAAGAATAAAAGAAAAAGCATGCTTTAATATTCATAATATTATTATTTAATGAAGAAATACGAGATTTTACATGTCACATGTATGTGAAATAAATGTAATCAATTAAACAATTTTTATTTTATTTCCTCTATTTATATGAAAAATTTTTCTAGTATTCGAATTTACATATCTACATTGACATTTTTGTTTTTGAATTCTTTTTCGCTTTTTTTTAAATCAAAAAAAGAAAAAAACAAAAAGTTGTGAAAATCGATCTGACATTTTGTTTGACTAAGAAAATTCGCAGTACGATTAGTCATAGAATAAATATCTGGATAAATCACTATGATGACTATTTTTCTCGGATCATTTGGGAGATTGTTAGTCAAGCGCAAGAACTCTGTATCAAGTCAGTCTTCTATCTAGAGCTACAGCTAATTATAGTGAAGATATCGGGTTATTAATTCTGAAGTGAGAGAAACCATTCAAACTCTTCCATTTCTTTCAACTTCGACGAAACTTTTGGAAATGAAAATATTGAATTTCTTATAAAATTAATAAAAAATCTTTAATTCTTACTTTTACTGATAAGATAAAAAAGTTATTCATATTTACTTAGATTTTAATTGAATTAATTCAAAATAGAATAATAAATATGTTTATATTAAATTATTCAATATTTAAAAAGATGATTAAATTTATTTACTCTTTGTAATCTAAGAAATTGACAAGTATTAACAAAATAAACATACTCTACACATAATATTTCTTCTCTCTATAGATTTACAAAAAGAATATTTCTTTACAATATACAGTTTAACTTATTCCGATAATACTTCATATTTTAAATAATAAAATTTATCTTCAAAATGATTAAAAATGAATCCAATAATAATAACAAAATCATTCATGATATATACACATAAAGAACATTTATTATAGAGAAACAACAGAAGATACACACATATAACATCAAACAAATCTGATATAGTTATATTCTACATCTAAAATTAATATGAAATTTTCAAAATCAACAGACAAAAACAAAATATAAAAATTCATTTCAATATTTTGAGCAATTTAAACACATGTTTATATGCTTTACACAAATCAATCATATAACAACAACATACATCAAAAATCAATCGGAACAGTTAAATTTCGAATAGGTAAATTAATTAACCAATCAATTCATATGATGTCGCTTTTTCAATTCGAATGAATCATCAATATGGTTCGATTGTGTGCAATTCTGTTGATGTAATGATCATCTCATTCAAAAATGTTACTTTATCGATTACTTACTCGTCCTAAATCATTAAATTATGATTTTTATCGATTATTATCAGTCAGATCTATAATTCAACCACGTCGTCTAATAAAATTTACTATTGGTACAACTCTATTAACTGGTCTTGGTTTTATGTCTTATACACTCTATGAATCTGGTCCTGAATGGGAAAAAATTCGTCGAACAAGTTATTTTTGGTCTCATATGCTTCCAGTTTATATACATTATCGATATCAACAAATGTATTTTAAATTATTTCCAACAAAAAATTCTGAAGAAGAAGATAAAATATGGTCTAATTTACATAATAAATATTGTGATTATGTATTAAATGTTGTTCTTCATCAACGAGGTGTTTATATTAAATTAGGACAAATAGCATCGACTCGTCCAGATATTGTACCAAAACCATATTTAAAAAAATTTGCTCAATTACAAGTAAAAATTAATATTATTATTCAAATTTAATTTTTTTTTTTGATTATTTAATATAATTAGGATGGTGTACCAGCTCAATCCGGTGAATATGCTCGACAAATGATTGAACAAGCATTTGATAAACCATTAGAAGATATTTTTTCTGAATTTAATCCAAAACCTGTTGGTGCAGCAACTATTGGACAAGCACATGAAGCACGTTTAAAAGGATCAAATAAAGAAGTTATTATTAAAATACAATATCCTGAAGTACGAAGACTTT
The DNA here is from genome assembly GCA_905250075.1 of Rotaria sp. Silwood1. Lineage (NCBI taxonomy): Eukaryota > Metazoa > Rotifera > Eurotatoria > Philodinida > Philodinidae > Rotaria > Rotaria sp. Silwood1. Next base: position 4,847 of record CAJNOP010000564.1, on the reverse strand, counting down.
TTGAATTGGATTTTTCAACATTAAAAAAATTTGTTCGATTAGCACAACCAGAACATTTACCTTTATTTGATGAATTTGAAAAAGGTTTTCAAATTGAATTTGATTTTAGAAGAGAAGCAAAAGCATTAGATATTATTGGTATGATAAAATTTCTTTTATATTAATAATAATAATATAGATTTCTTACGAAATATTTAATCAAATATTAGAATTATATATATTATGAGATATATTGAAAACTCTAAAAAGAAAAGAGCATGCATCTATATGATAATTTGTGAACTTTTTTCTTTCTTTAATCTATAGTTTTGAGATTTATGTATGAACCATTAATTACTTGGAAAAGATCGTATTGATGAATGATTAATAGAATTTCAATTGAAATATATTATTCTCAGAAAAAGAGAATGACTAACATCTTTGATTATCAAATGCTCTATTGGAATTTTCATATTTTCATAATAGGCTAATAATTGAAATATAACCTTTCGAGAATGATTATTTTTTTCTTCTTTGATGTAAATGAAGTTATCTTTGCTTATTACTATCGATATGACACAGTACATAATATGTCAAGAATGAAGTTAAATCAACAGAGATTGTTTTTTTTTCTTTATAAAATTAAATTTTCTATGAAATATTACGAAATAATATTAAATTATTTATTTTCTAGGTCATAATATAATGCCACGCTTTCCTAATGTTGTTATTCCACGTCCTATTCCTGGTATGTCAACAGAATTTGTCTTAGTTATGGAAAAATTAGATGGTACAAAATTAGTTGATGCACTTAAAATTGAACAAGCAAAAATGGCTACTGAACAAGGTAAAACTTTAGAAGAATTTGAACAAGAAATGATGACAAAATATTTATCCGGTGAACTTTATCGTGAAGCTAAAAAGAAATATACACCATCAGCTTTTATTATTAATACTTATGCATCATTAATACGTACAATAAATCGTATAAAAAATTTATGTATTTTCATATATAATCATACAATTGTACCAATATTAAAACGATATCCAATAGATTATATTGAACAATATGTTTTTATAAATCCACATGAAATAATTGATTTATTAAATGAAGTTCATGCACATGAAATATTAATTGATGGAATTTTTAATGGTGATCCACATCCAGGAAATATTTTTCTATTAAAAAATGGAAAAATTGGTAAGATAAAATGTTTTGAAAATCAATTGTAATTCATTAATTTGCTTTTCTTTTTAAATCTATAGGTTTAATTGATTTTGGTCAAGTACAAGAACTTTCTCTATCTCATCGTCTTAAATTAGCTAAATTAATTGTTTTACTTTCTGAAGGTACAAAAGAAGAAATAGTTCAACATTATATATCAATGGGTACACGTACACGTCATATGAATCCATATGTTATAGAAAAATTAGCTCGACTTGGATTTGATCGTGATGATCCAGAAATATGTGAAGGAAAAAATGCACAATTATTTTTTGAAGATTTAGGAAAATTAGATAAAATTATACAATTACCTGATGGATATTTAATGGCAGCAAGAGTTGGATTATTATTAAGAGGTTTAGGTACTTGGTTACAATTACCTCATTCAACAGCACAAAAATGGACACCAATTGCAAAAAAATTATTAGATACATATAAAGATATAGATGAACAGTTCTTAAATAGTTTTGTATCAGTCGATTATTCTTAATAGGAAAGTAAATCAAGCAATTCTTTTTTTTTTAATTTTGTATTAATATTATTTGTTTTTAATACAAGTGAAATAGTTGATATAAAAAGAATTATTTTATTTTTTAATAAACTAGCATATGATATTTTTAATAGTTAATTATGTACTGTAAAAAAAAAAGAAACTCATGAAAAGAATATTTCCTTGAGAACTATATCTTTGTTCCTTAATTATATCAATCTAGAGTAACGTTTATGATAAATGAAAATATGATAGTTTCAAAAACTAAATCTTCATCGATGTTGTTATGTAATTTGTTATTAATATGAAATATTCATACAATTTTTTGATCCTAGTCTCGATAATTTCTTTTCCAGTAGTTTCAGTTATGATCTTTTTAAATCTAATCTAATCATGATGATTTTAGATTATTCATGTCTTGGTTTAGAAAAAATTATTTCAGACTTTATTCGTATTACATCTAAATAAATTTCTTCAGTACTTGTTCTTTGATGTATTTAATCGATCGCTAGCACTTTCTTTAGCTCATCTCTCTTGAATGATGTTTTAACTGATATGATTTATAAGATAATCCGCTGAAAATTATGGAATATTTCACTATAGTCTTTAGTTCCTGTTGCAACAACTAGTGTCCTGAACGGATACATTTTTTTCACACTCGAACAGAAACTAATTGACATTCGACAGATACATGCTCAATCATGGTACACTTTTAAACATTTAGTTGCTTCCATAAACAACAACAACAAAAAGGGATCACCCAACTCTATAAAAAGGCAAATGATTCAGGATTCACTTGGTTTCTTTCTGTTTCTATCATTCGATCAATTTGGCTAAGTACATTTTTGCTTGTTGGTGATGAAATTTGAATGGGACGTGGTGATAGTACCAAACGTCATAACTGTAAATATTTACATGAATGATATTCCCATTACGATGATAAATGTTCATCTTTTTGGTAGTTCATTTGCCTCTTCATGTATTCAATACCTTTGTCATTGGGTTGCTCATTATCTGTAGATGAATTTTCATTAAAAACCAATTCTTTTAGTATAACAATATCGTTTCCTGCTTGTGTGATTTATTCTCAAATACAATGACTTACTTCATCATGATCGAATCCGTTTTCATTCCTATGATTCTATACATACAGCAGTATGAAAAAGTCAAAATATTTTGAAACATTGAGATCTCATTAATTGCTACATCGAGTGCTGGATATGATATTATACCAGAATCCGATTCAATTGCAGTACACTAGGTCCAACTTTCTCTTGTAGTTCCAAGGGTGTCGGTTAGCTAAGCCAAAACAACACCAACACCATACGGACATCCACAACCAAGAAGTGCTAGTTCAGATGTTTGCGACTTTTGACAGCATAGTGATTGTTAATATAGGTCACCGATACACAAAAGTAAGTGATTGAAATGCGAAAATATCTTGTAGAATTGCTTTCAATTGGCCAAGAACTCGAGTCGTCTATCAGCACAAAAAGGCTGCCATGACTGAAAAACGTTTAGCGAATACGAGCTGCTCATTGAACAACAGCACTGATGTAAATAATAGCTGCTAATCCAAATATTATGAAACTTTCAACGTTTGCATACCTCAAGTCGCTGATTATTTTGATGACAAGATGCAAGGGTATCTAACCGAACTTTTTTCTCCAAAATGTTTTCGAAAAAACGAATCATGATAATAAGTCAACTTCGAGCCACAACATACGTATATTTATTAGTCTCAGCTCGATATTAAGATTCCTCACACTTCCATCTCCTTTTACCAGCTAAGGTACTTCCGTAATTCCTTTCCTTTTCATTTAGAATCAATCACATATTACAAATTACCGTTGACGACGCTGATTACGAATATTATCTTATTTTTTCTTGTTTAAACTAATTACATGAGTAAGGAGAACAAATTTCCAATGAAGTAGACATTGGGTAAATAAACGCGCTATTCTTTGTGTTTGACTGATGTTTGAAAAACAAATTTCAAAAACTATTCAAGTGTTCTTGATATGATGATGCAAATATTAAGATATACTTGTTTTTACGTGTCGAATAGACAAAAACAATGGTTAAACCTATTTCTATGACAAGATAGGTCACCGATGCGATGAAAAACATCACGATTTCAGCGTCTTTTAAATATGTCGGTATAAAACCGTAATTAATTGTATTTTACCAAAAAAAAAACGGTGATGAAACCAGATTTTATCTTGATTATGGTAGAAGAAACGATTTATCAAACGTGGCCGATAAATTAGAACGATAAATGGTGTTTAAACACCAATTTTGGTAATTGATTTCAAAATATAAATTAATTACAGAAATATTCCAAGATTTATATAATTTTGAGTAAATATAATTCATGTACAGTTTTTTAAACATCATCAACGACCTTTGAAAGCCAAAGAAAGTTTTATTTTCATTATGAATGTCACTATTGTGATAGTATCGGTTAGTGCTTTATTAAACTAATCCGGCTTCTGGTTAAAATGAACAGCATATTAGTGTTTTTGCCTTATGCTTGAGAGGGATCCCGGCTAAATTTTTGATGGAAAATAAATTTGCTCAGAAGTCTTTGAAAACTATATGTACCGATCCAGTTTTTAGCGTTGATTTCATATATGCCGTTCATTTTGATCAGAAGCCGAAGTAGTCTAATAAAACATTGAAAAATACTTGTGACAATACCAACGTTTCCATACATCCTGAGTATTGCAGCTCATATATTCAGGTTAGAAGGTTTTCCACAAAATCTTGGTCAATAGAAGAGTAGTATTACTGTAACCCTCAATAATTTTCTTGATAGTTTGTAAAAAAAGATACTCAATATTATATGAAATTATACAAAATTTAGTGCTCTTTCTAACCAAGACAAATTGAGTTTACAATATTTGCAAAATTTTGTACTCCCTGGTCAAATACTGGAACACTAGAAATACATTGAAAACCACTGAAAGTCCTAAAAGACGTCAACAATTTTTTCATAATGTTTTAGTCTTAAATTGACATCGAATATTCAAAAATTTCTTTAAAATCGATGTCAAAATGCTCGTCTCCCTTTTGTGATATCATTCGTGATGAAATATTTATAAACAGTTAATGGCCTACATTGCATTGCTTATATGTCCCGTCATTTCTTAA
>CAJNOP010000563.1:114857-138565 GCA_905250075.1 Rotaria sp. Silwood1 | reverse complement strand
TTTCAGCAAATAATCAATAGTGTCACTATATCATCCTTTTCTCTTAGAAATCACTTCAAACAGTTCATTTCGTTAATATACATTTCATTCGGTCTTATCTAAATCGAATTAAACCATTTGATTATTCAGAGAACTTGACAGAGATACTTTTTTTTATTAATCTTTACGTAGTTTTCTACTTATGAGTTTTGTGACAATATAGACTCGTTAAAACATATATGAGGTATTTTTAATCATCAAAAGGAAAGTTAGAAGTTTTATACGAGCATTATTTATAACTATAATAGTAAAAGTGAATTTTTAATATCGAAAGTTGATTCTAATAACGAACTTATCGATGCAGACCTAAATTAATTCAAATATCGAACACTAATGATCCTTATATTTTTATTAAAACTAACAGAGCCCCAACCTGGCCACCAGGCCTGCCTGCCTGCCTGCCTGTCACAGGCACAGGCCACGATTTTTAGGCCTGGCCTGCAGACGTGCAGAATCTGTATGTGTGCGCGCACGCGCGTGCGGGGAAATTTTTTGTGTTTGGGGAAATTTTTGAAAAATTATTGACTGCAGTAAAAGTTTTAGGAAATTATTGGCTCTAGGAAAATTCCTGAGGAAAATTAGGGAAATTTTTTTTGTACGAATCATAGTATGAGCTTGAAGCACAGCTTCTAAAATTTGTTTTTAGTAGAGAACAATTAGTATAACTAATTTTCTTTTGATTCTTTTAACATTCGAATTCAGCGTATTATTCTTTCGACGTGTACATCTCATATATTAAATCTTGTTTTACTTTGTTGTGTTCTTCAAATGTGGGTGTTATCAAAGAAATTCGTCCAACTAAGGTTACAGTTAAAACTAGCTTTTGTGTTCTTTTTTCTTTATTCTATACACGCCATGCACTAATAAACACACATTTATGTTTTCATCGGGAAATATCCCCACCATGTAGCAGATCAAAGACGAAAAAAGAAAAGAAAAAAGAATTTAGCTCATAAATTTATTGAACAATCAATAGATGATTATTTTATAAACAAAAAGGACAAAACTTGGTTATTTTATAGGAAAAGTGAACAATATAAACCATGGAGATTGTTATCTCCTGGTTCACTCGTGTTGAATCGTTTCCGAAGTGAACAAGTACCAAGACTACCAGAATTAATTGACGATTGATAAAAATCATTTTTTTTAAATAACCTTCTTTCTAGTTGGTGCTAGCATTATTTCTGTTTTATTGTATTTTTACATATTTAGTTAAAGATTTGGTTGGGAAAAGATAATTCCTTCTATTTTCAAAGTGGGGAAATCTTTGGATAGTTATTATGCGTGTGGGGAAATTTTTTAATTTTCCGGCAGATTCTGCACCTCTGCTGGCCTGTCACAGGCAGGCCAGGCAGGCCGCCTGGCCTGTCTAATTTTTCTTCGATATAAAACTTTTACCGCATAATTGGGATTTATTGCTAGAAAAAAATTCAGTTGAGTCAGTTTTCAAGAATGATATTTGAATATAAAGAATTTGACCAATACTTGAGAATAAATATTGACGATATATATAAATGATCAAATCTATTACTAATATGAAAAGGTTATTACCATAATGAAGAGGTTCAATAAGTAATGGAACCTCTACCCCTCGAAAAATTTGTTTTTTCCTACCCAAAATTAATTGAGAAGGGTTTCGAAAGTGATCTCTGGTAGAGTTAGGTCTGTTACTCCTCTTTGATCTACACTCAGGTCGTTTGAAACAATCAATTAGTGTATTATATCCCATTGTCGATGATAATTAGATGTATTTAGCCATCAATATGATAGTCGGCTATATTGATTTTCATATAGTTTGATAGAAATATTTAAGTGTTCTGAAATGCTAGTAACACGTTAAAAGAAAGGAACTAACCATTAAAAAACGTCCAAGAAAAACTTTTCAGCGGACTTTATTTTAAGTACATTTCTTGACTGATATTTCGCTAGTTTTGATTAGAGGAAGTAAAGTCTGGATAAAAACTAAAATCATCTATATAGACCGGCATTTAGTATTAAGTTGACTTATGTGAATTTGGAATCTGTTTATGAACTTTTTTCGTAGAAAATCACTCTAGTCCTGCTCAGAATCAAGTCGAAAAATGAGTATCGACAAAAAAGTGTATCAGTAGTTTAAGCAGACGCCATGTTGTGCTATAGTGTTATTGTGCAGCTGTAGAAATTTTTTCTCGTGCTGAAACAACTTTTCGATGTGATTCTCTTTTTAACTTAACCCTGGGGATCTGTGATGATCTATTCCACGAAAAAAATCAATGAAAATATTGTAAAGTCACAAAAGTCGTCTCAGCGTTAAATACTAATTCATAACATGACCTTAGCTTTGATCCAAATTATACTTCTTCTGATTATAATCTACGAATATTTCAATTAAAGACATTCACAATTATGTCTGGGGACAAGTTTTCATTGGACATTTTTCAGTAGCCAGTTTGCTTTTTTTTCGATATGTTGTTGGCATTTCAGAGTTCTTAAAAGCTTTTATCAAACTACACGAAAATTAGACGAATTGACTATCATAATGATGGTTAAATCGACCTGATTATCATCAATAGTCGGATATAATATACTTATTCATTATTTTAAGTGATCCAAGACAATGTAAATAATCGCCATAGAGCCAATTTCACCGCCCATCACTTTCGAAACACTTGTGAAATGGTTTTACGTAGAAAAAACCAAATATTTCGAGCGAATCAGTTTTATTATTGGATGATTCGTCTTTTCTATTTGTCACTATTTGCTCCAGAAAATGTTTGAGTCTCAGCTAGTTCAGCTGAAGCTGAACGTTTTCTTTGTATTAAATTTGGTAGCTACTGCACGTAGTCCTTCTCTCGATTGTGGTACTATGAATGACATTTTTGTCTGCCAGATCCATCCAAAATATTCTCGAACAAGAACAAGATTGTTTTCCTGCATATTGGTATCGTTTTATTTCTTTAGTTTTCTAGATACCAATGCTTTTCAATTCATATTAAACGTAGAGAAAAAATCCATACTGTCAACACCTTTATAATGTGCGCACCTCCCTATAGTGAACAGTTTTAGTTGGCTTTGAGTAGTTTCTGCTCGAAATCGGTGACTTCCTAATGAAAGCCTCCTTATAATGATATATAAATGTTTGTTTTCTGACTTTGACCTACTACAAAAAAAAGTGCCTGACGATAGCGATTTTCGTTCGACTTCTGTTCTCATATACTCTGATGTATATATCAGAAGGGAACATCTCTGTATAATGAACACTGAAATACACCCATATTCAAAAGGTTCCCGGATTGTTTTTATTTCATAAAAATGAAATGAACTACACTCATGAGTTTATATTTTGGGTGTGAGGTGTGGGTGTAGGTGTAAGTCTAAAAGAATACCAGACTTACACCTACACTCACAACCTACACCCACACCTCACACCCAAAATATAAACTCATGAGTGTAGTTCATTTCATTTTTATGAAATAAAAACAGTCCGGGAACTTTTTGAACATGGGTGTATTTTATTGAATGTTCACATCAGGAAACTTTTATTTGTATCATCTAAATTGATTCTATTGACTTGTTGAACTTTCTACGATGATTAATGCTAAATTATATCTTATTATTACTATGATATTTGATTTAAAAAAAGTAGACAGGCCTTGCCAGGCAGGCCGAGCGAAACGACAGGCAGGCAGGCCAGGCCGAAGAAAAAAGATGACAGGCACAGGCAGGCCGGGATATATGTAGGCCTGTCATAGGCAGGCCAGGCCTACAAAAAGTGAGCCTGGTTGGACCTCTGAAAACTAATACAAAAGATATTACATAAATCATTTGTTATAGACAATAATTCAAGGCAGAAAAAAATGCGACTTTACTTTCGTTGCATTGATATCGTCGTTATACTTTACTTTCTTTCAATTGTATCTTAAAAAGCTCAAATCCATCGAGATCGATCAAAATCTAAGAAAACCAATTAACAAATTGAAAAATTGAACCTAAGAATTTATTCGTATTCAGAATTCTAATTAAATATACACTAAACTACGGAATGTTTATCGAAGAGCCATCGATTGAAAACCGTTAAGTTGTTCCATTTCAAAGTCAACGAATAAATACTTAAGACTCGGTGCATACATAACTCTAATCAACTTTGCCGGATTTCAATGCATTACGATGTAACCATTCCAGAATCCAATGGGACTCAAAAACATTCGTTCCAATCCTTCATCATATTAGAGTTATCAATTTACTATTTTCTGTTATATTCAGCATAAAAAGCATACTATTTATTTTATTGAACTAAAATTGACTAGCGCTGCCTGTTTTATTGTGTGTTGACCAGATGTGTCAACATTTTTCTCATATCTTTACTATTTGCTTTACTTTTTTATTCATTAGTATAATGAACTATTAGAAAATAAATTCTATTGTTTCTCTTACGATAAACTTATTCGCACACCCCAATCTGATTCACTACAATCAGCGAGCATCTGATGAATATTCATGATATCTGATATAACAGTATTTGAAACCGATAAAAACTGTAGCTATTGAAATGACACTGCGCTATTACTCTAGAAACTTGAGGTGCGTTTTATAAAATCGCGATTTCCTTCAAGAATTTTGCCCGTGGTCATGTCTGTTTTCTTAGTCAAAGAAGCTAATCAGAAGGTAAATGTACAGTCGGAAGTTTACATTAGATACTATCACATGGAAATACTGGAAATATTTTTTAAGGAAAATCATCAAAATTGTGTTTTTCTTGCTTTCAAAAATACAAAATATACGAATCATTTTTATGTAAATGATTCTTACATCGCCATTTCTAGAAAAGGATGCGGACGAAAAGGTCTTTTCATGTAATACCGTTACGTGATGATAAAACCTTTTTAGACACCTGAGACTTTAGCCAAAAAAGATCGTTCTTATAGGATAAGTAGAGTTTGATAAGCTACATTGAGTGGCATTTAAACAAAAAGACATCATGATAGATCATCAAAATCCAAGAAAGCGTTACTTATTCAATAAATTTCTATTACTTGTAATTGTAATATTTTTACTGAAATAATTTGAGAGAAAACTACACAAAAAAAAATAAAATACTGAGCTTTCAAATTATTTAGGGTGGGTGTGGAGTGTGCATGTGAGTATAAATGAATGGTTGAAGTACACGCACACTCCAACTCCACATCCTTATTCTATTTTTGAATTGTATTTATATGCATCGAACTAGAACAATAAATTAGAGCATAACAACAGACACCATATTAATATGAATCAAGAGACAAAAAAAACGATAAATATCTGAGAATTTCATACAGTAAAATTGGAAACGATTCATTTCGAATACCAATATGAATCCTTAATTTATTTTTCTCTCATAAGGTTGCATTAATCTAAACGTTTCATAAGTTCGATTCGATTGGAAAACATATAATCACTCTTTGTTGATTGTATAGTTAATCATCGGTTAAGAGAATTGATATTGATCTTTCTTTTCAAGTGTCTATTGATACAGTGAATTATCAGAGTTCTACAATAGAATTCAGTGACAAATGAAGACTGAATTTAATTTTGTTTTTGTCACTAATATTTGAAATATGACATTGATTTTCTTCGTTCTGTATTTGTGCCAGTTACAGACTGAAGTCAATGTTGATAAGACTTTCGGATGGGATGGAGCTTATTCTTGCATCTTTTTTTTCTTGTTTGCTTTTTTGCTGCTGTGTTTTCTAAAGAAAAGTGAAGGTTGATATACGATAAAGTATTCACTCACCTATAGAACCATTAGAAAATAATACGTCGTCATGACAAAGAGCTGGTCGTAAAAAATATAGTTAGGTGACAACAGAACAAAAAAGTATTTTTATGTAAGAAAGAGAATGATATTAGTTTTTCAAATAAAGTATTTTAAAGACGCTAGTTTTTTTTCCCGTCAAGCCTATTAAAAGAATTAGATGCTGTTCTTTTTTCCCGTTGCGTCATTTTTTTTTCTTTCAACATAATGTTTTCCCCTTTTTCAGAAAAATATTTTACATATATTAGTTTTTAAAAGTCATTTGATGTTTAACTTGAGCAGAGAAACATCTGTATTGGCTTGTTTTTTATAAGCAAAATAATCTATCAATTGTGATAAAACTTTACTATTATGCATGTGTGTGAACTTTTAGATGAGAATGTTCGCTAGGCTATTTATTCTTCTTGTTTTTGAATGTTCAATGATTGTTCAATGTTATCCGTATGGTGCACCATCCAATACTTGCGGGACAATGATGCCATCGCATGGAGTCAACTCAATGTCATGTCCGTCGACTTATGTGATCGAAGCAAACAAGTATCAATATAGTAGCGGTGATACTATTCAAAGTTAGTGATTCAATCCATCATTGCCTTCTCGACAAATTTATTTTTTTTCAGTTACTGTTCGGGGTACAACGAGTTCCAACCTTTTTGAAGGTGTTCTTTTGGTTGCTAAAGATGCAAGTAGTCAAAACATTTTAGGCAGTTGGTCATCGACTGATTCATCAGTTAATGTTATTTCTTGCGATGGTACATCCTCAAATGGAATTACACATTCATCATCAACCACTAAATCTCAGATTCAAGCGACTTGGAGTTCTTCATCGATGATCCCTCAAGGAAATGTTGTTATCAGGTAAGTCTTTTTGTCTCTACGATTAGTATTCATCAATAAAATCAAAGTGAATAACTTCACCTTACATTATTTCATCACTTATGTAATTTCAATTTCATTGTTTGGAAGGAAACAGGATGTTTATCATTAACGATAAGAAATTTTATTCTGATATATGATTTGATGCAAATATTGTTCGAAAATGACACGATTAGTTATTGAAAGTTTGTGATCTAGTTGATGACATTGAAGAAATGTCAAGTGTTTTGAAGAAGACTTATGAAATAACTAGCATTTTTTTCTAATGTTATTGGTAATATTATCATATCTTGGGCGTTGTTGTACTGAATCTTACAGCTTGAAAATAATTTCTCGTTAATCAACAGAGTTAAATTTTTCTTGTTTATATTACAATTCATTTCGATAGTTCCAGATAGTTCATGCCATTTAGCATAGTTATCTGCTATTAAGAATTCTCTTTGTTACCTTTTTTCATTGATTCAATTGCTGACATTTTATATTCAATCTCTATGTTTATGTTTTCAGTTAGAACAAGGCAATCAAATTATTTTAATAAGGTCATTTTGACAACAGAAAAATGAAAAGTATTGGTTCTGTTCGAAAAGTACTACCTCTTAAGATTTCTATCTATTGAGAATTGGTATTTTATCTTTCGTAAAGTAATCGACATAAGGAGTGACACTAAAAGTGTCTTTGATTCTTGTATTCAATGAATTTCTTTTTTCAGATCGATTAGTGTATCACTTGTGTTAAGGTCCAGCTTATCTTATTCTGTTTATTTATCGATATAACGGTTTGAATTGGTATAGAAGCACCAAACAACAGTCATACACACATCCAAAATAGAAATCCATTCGATCAGTTTTACGTCTCGATGTAGATTGTCTTGTTCACGTTGTGAATTACAATTAATTAGTTGATACATGTTTTCTCATTGACTTCAATAAACAAATTGTTTTATGAAAAGACATTTCAGAGAGATGAATTGTCTTTCTCCTACAGTGAGAAACGAGTCACGAATTTTCTAAGAAAAACACAATTGTGTTATTTTCGAATGATACTTTCATCAAATTGAACGTCAGAATCAAACTCTTCATCGTTGGCGCTTATTGATCCGATTTTATTTGAATCAATGAAAATGAGGTTAAAAGCAATTCAAAACCAACTAAATCAATGGTAAAATAATAGAATCAGTTGTATTTATCTTTTTCAATTAGTGGAAACGCAAGCTTTGCTAGGATCATTTTATAAGTTTAGTTTTTATTGATCACGGTTTGAATGATGACTCTTTGAGAGAAGAAAATGTTTTATAACTCTAAATGAATTCTTAGGGCAACTATCGTTCAATCATACAACGTATTCTACGTCAATTGCTTCAGCATTACACTAACTCCTCAAAATGTAGGTCATTCAATCGGTTGAAGAATCTCCTCTCTCAATAATTTACGATATGTTCTTTAGATGTCTTCGACAAGCTCATCTGACGGTTCATGTACAACTATTACTGCAGCTTCTCAATCAATTAGTGTAGGATTCAGATATCATTGCCATACTCTTAGAGGTTTTTGAAATTGGTCTGTTATTTTCCATTAGACTTCAATATCATCAGTGGATACTACCACTGCAATCAATTCTCAAATGACTGGTGCAGCATTAAATCTGAACTGGACATATTTGGATGGAATAACAACTATTTCCATGGCTACCAACAACCTTGGAACATCTCAATGGCTCGGTATTGGCTTGTCGCTTGATGATAGAATGGTATAGGCGAATTGAAGTTTTTGTTTCATTTTCTGACTTCCTTTTTTTTTGTAGGGTGATGATCATGTATTTGTGTGTCAACGCTGGAATGATGATACAATTCAACTTCAACGTTTTATCAATCCCGGTGGTTATTCGTCTCCAACCATAGTTACTGCTGACTCAAATTATGGTGGTATATTTCAAGTAACCCGGGTAGCTTTGAATAATGGTGTGACCCATTGTGAATTTACGCTGTCAAATTTTACTACTACAATGGGTCGACGAAGAAAACGGAGCATTTCTCTACTTTCACAAAGTATACAATATCGTATTCTTGTGGTCGTAGGACATCTGGATAGTTCAAGTAAGATATTTTTTTTTTATCATCAAAAATCGATTCGACTTATGTCCATATTAACAACATAGATTCATTATTACAACATTTCTCAGTAACTGTAAGAACTCAAATGATTCAACTCAATCAATCGGGAACAATAACAGCGAGCAACATTGACGGATCAGACAATGAAGTACTTTTTTTACGAGCTCATGGTATTATTATGATGTTTATTTGGATGCTGTTTATTTCAACAGGTATTCTTATCGCTCGATATTTTAAACAGTCTTGGCCCGAACGAAAATTTTGTGGCAAAGCGATGTGGTTTGCGGTTCATCGATTAGTTATGATTTTCTCTGCAATAATGACGTTGATTGCATTTGCAGCTATTCTTAAGTATAAACACGGTACATGGGTTTCACAAAATCTCTCACGTGAATTTGCTCATTCAATTATTGGTGTGCTTGTTGTTGGTGCTGCTATTATACAACCGACGATGGCTCTATTTCGATGTCAACCTGATCATCAACATCGATTTATTTTTAATTATGCACATGCTACAGTTGGCATCGGTGCTTGGATTCTTTCGATTGCTACTATTTTTCTTGCTACGCTGTTTTCTATATCTAATTCTGTAATTAGCAAACCTTGGCGAATTGTTGTGGCATGGGCGGTGATAGAGTTTGTTATATTGATTGGCTTTGAGTGTCTTGAAATATTCTACCGCAAGAAGTGGTCACCATTTAATGTTAAAACGAAAGACAAACCCTTGCAAATCAATGTTCTCGATAATGGTAATCAGGCTACGTCAACTGACAACCGATCATTCCCAGAAAATATACTGAAGGAGCGATTAAAAGCTCTCCTTCTGGCATTTCACATTTTAGTGGCACTTGGCCTTTCACTCATGCTTGCTTACAACATCTGGCAGACTTCTTAAGCGGAAATTCAAGAAAATAAATTCACGACTATCTATATAAATAAATAACTTTCATATATAATTCAAATATGCTTGCAGCTTGATCATATGTTCTTTTTAACGCACTTCATTGCTTTATGCTAAATTTGATACTAATAAAACAAGAACTTGATTTGATGACTATTATCGAGTAGAAGAATACAGCAGACGTATAGATGTGTCTTGTATCTTTGATAATACAATCATTAGTTTCTGATGTCGAAAAAAAACTGCTGTTCTATTTTCGCTTGTAATGATAAAATCGGCGATTTATTGTGAACTGAGAGTTGTGCTCGAGGTCATATTTGAAATGCATTTGTTCTACGCTTCTTGATGTATCTCAGGCAATCTACACGATGGTATTAAGAAAGATTCATTTGTTTTATTTTTTTTACGTAAATATAGTCTAATAGAAGAAGTTATTCAATTACAAGTTGAATATATTACTATCACAAACAAGCAGACTAGCATTATTTATTGAAAGCAGTTGACACGAGAATGATTATGCCATGAATCTTAAACAAGAAAATCTTTCTTTTTTCCATCTTTAAAGAAAATAAAAGGTATTCTCATACCAATCGGTATTATTATTTTCTCAATTTATTTCAAATAACAGCTTCCTATTACTTGAAATCCAACGATAGCTGCACACTACGATAAATCCTATTGTATTTTATAAACATTTTTGCATCAGTAAGTGTCAGAAATAATCGCGCAAAGAATTCCTGAGACACATATGGCTCGTGATTTCTCTCCATCAGTTTCATTGCATAGAATGAGAGAAACCATTTACTTCGAATTGATTGATTTTAGAACTAGTATCGAATAACATTCCTTCCATTTAGATGAGAAGTGAGTTTTTTTGATTGCCAATTAGTCTAGAAAAAAAAGTCTCGTATCTTCGTGCAGGATAAGTTTTATATAGAATTCTTAGGTTGTATTCTAGTAGTTTAATCTAAATCAATGAACATAATTGACATTTTAAAATCGAGATGATGCTCTGCAACCACTCTGCTTTCCATAAAAACAAATATATCATACATACTTTATTTCAATTTGTTTCTTCTTTTAACGATAACCTTTTCTTTTTATCAAGTAGCTTAGTTGAGAACTGTTTTCCTATATGAATATTGCTTTTTCTTTCTTGCTTTGATATGTTTATTTCTTTAGCTTACGAATAATGCCTATTTACAGAATCATTTGTCATTTTTCAATAGATTGGAGTTGCAGTTGCCAAAAAATCGACACACGCCGTGCAATGCTTATCAATAACACAAAAATATCCCAATGTATCAACAGACCACAGAAAAGACGGTTTTCATGCCAACTGAATCTGAATCCAAAGTTTTTGTTCTATCGAACGATTGTCGACTTGGGTACCTTTGTTCTCAAAAAAAATATACACCATGAAAGATTCATTAAGAATGCTTCAGCAACACGAATGCAAGAATGGATTCGTCTAACAAAATCTGTAGTGAAATTTTCACTTTGTATATTGATGTATGTATATTGCTCTACTTTCTTTATTGATATTGGTTGAAAAGAGTTGATTCGGACTTTTACTCGCCTTGTTACATAAATGATGGATGTTCGTGTAAAATACAAAGAGATTGAATCGAATTCAATATGATAAGCCTACTATTCATTAAACTATTGTAGACAGTGCAGAGTGTACAATGCGATGAAAATTGAAGTGCTTTTTTCAACTATTCACCTTTCATATTCTGAAGATTTTTCAATTGAAAAATACTTCGTTTTACGAACATGAAGTATAGCTATGAAAAGATAATGTAGAATATCTTTGTTGTTAAAAGATGATTTATTTACGGTATTCATACATGTTTCAATGTTATTGTTCATATCTTACATGACTGATTAGTTATTTCTTGTTGTTCGTTGATTTATATTTTAAATCATTGTAATATAACAACACTGGATATATTCTCCTCATCTAGTTCATGCAATTCATTGAATACTTGTGTGCTTTTGATAACAACAGCTTTTTGCTTCCAATCAATAATAATCATCATCAAAGTACTATGCAAAAATAAAAACTTACGGGCTGTGACAAAAAAGCAAGAGGAACGAAAACCCATGATAGACAAAGACAAGATCAAGAAATTGATAAGATGTCATGGGTAAGGTAGAGTTACCGAAAGTAGACCTATCTGACCTTTCATGTGAATCAATAATGCTTTTTATCAAGATGAAACAAGAGTTAGAAAAACAAATCATTAATTTAATTTTTCTTATCTACAATACATTCGAACGATTTACCATAAAGATCTATGAGCTACAAATTTCTAAATAATAAAAAAAATGTTGTATTTTGTTTACTCTTATTATTATATTCTTTTTTATCAGAACAATGCTGTTTGTCAATGTATTTACAATATTATTTGTATTAATGACGATATTGACTGCTGATTTAGGTCTAGGTTGGGTGTGAGTGTGAGTATCAATGTGAATATAGACTAAGTCTACACTCATATCCACGACCACTCACACCCATATCGTTCTTGTTATTGATGAAAATGATTTATTTCCGAAACGTTAACCAATTTGATATTTATTGCGATCACCATTTGTAGCTTTGATTCCTCGATAATATAATTGCTAAAATTTGTCACTAGGTAATAAATACATGAGTGTCGCATGTTCAATGAAGTTGTCTATATATGGCTATGTATGCAAAAGAAACGGTGAACGAATAATCAACAGACAGACCCAGTCAAATTGATAATACGACACGTAGTAGTTTAGTGTGCATTTTCTCTATCGGTTGATTCAGTCTCATATGACTTGTTCTCAGAGGTTCCAACTCCACTCTGATTAGATCATCGATTGGAATATAAACGATGTATCATGTATAGGCAAAGATCGACCACCATGAGTTGAAGAGGTTGAGCTTTTACAAAAATAAGTACGCTCGTAGCGGAAAATAGAATGTTTCATTTATTCACTTTTCCATTCCTCAGTATACATAAATGGTGTTCCTCTCTCTCAAACACGATTTATCATGTTCTCAAGTGGGTTCAACGTATAAATGATCATCATGAAACATTTTTCTCAACGTCAATAGGTTTTAGAATTTCGAATGTAAGAACGAAACTATAAACATTATTCAATTATTTTCACTAACTTCTTCGACAGAATGAAAATTTGTAAGTATGAATTGAACCTGTAAAAATCAATACATATATATCTATTTTTCATTGATCGACAATAATCAGTATCAATCATCGATTCTCTAACGGATAGTTCAATTGGATAAAGAATATCACAGAGTGAATGTGGCGCTATTCCATTTGAATTCAGTTTTCTATGTTGATGAGAAACGGTAGTCATCGGATTCTTAATATACCTCTGACTTCTTGTGAAGTAGTCTTTCTCTAGCAATCTATCTATATTTCACATATCTTTGCTAAAAGTTGACACAGTTTCACAAGGACAACGACTTAATTTATAATTAAGGGAGGAACGAAATGTTGTTCTTTTGTAACGTATCAATCATTCGACTACTTCATTATGTGTTTATTCATATAGTGAAACTCAAGCACTAAGATAGTCTTATTGTCGATTACGAAAAATCAAGTTGTTATTAAACAATTCTCGCATTTTAATGTGGTCGACAATTCGCAGCAATGTCAAGACATTATCTCTAAGCAATTCTCGTTGAAAGGAAGAAATTTAAAAAAACATAGATTTCTTCTGACAACGAAACTATTGTTTATATTTCACTCAATAGGCGAAGAGTAGAACTTCATTAGCGTAGTAGTAATCTAACGAACAGCAAAATTGTATGGATATTGAAAAGTCTTTTAGCTGTATTAAATAATGGTTTCAAGAATAAAAACATCAAATTTATCATTATTGAAGAAAACCGGATAAAACAAACCGTAGATGTTTTTGAATATCACTTGTAATATATTAGTAAATGACAAGTTTTGAAAGCATTTGTTTTTGTTCATTTTTAATATTATCGTATATGAAACGCGACAAACTAAAATAGAAATTGTTACTATTAGAAACTCCAACAATTATATGGGTTTCACATTGTGATTTTTCGCCCGGTTAACTCAAAAATTTCAATCGATTGATCCGATCTGGTCTTAGTATTTGGATTTACGACTACGTATCGACGTGTTTATTGGCATCAGTTACCATCGTACTCATACATGTTTCTCGTGAATACTGAGAAACGATTTCTTTCTCTTCATCTAAATACATAGTAAAAAGTTATTTGACTAGTTAAATAATACTTACTGTTCATTCAAACAATCAGATGATCTAAATAGAAGAAAAAAATATATATTTATTTTTATATAGCAATAATGACTGTTGAAATGTGTCGTAAAATCATCGATTAATCACCAAAAGTGACACGATTTTGATGACACGAATAAGGTCTATCGGGAGTATTCTTATTCTTAAGTGTAACTTTATGATAATCAAAGATATATAAATAAAAATAATCGACCTACTAGTTGTTAACTGTTAAAAATATACATTTGTCAAATAACCGATTTTCATGAGTCATTCCAACAAGTAGCCAAAATAATAAAAATTTCTATTAACTTATATTGTTTAGATTGGATTTCTTCTTACAAAAAAATACAAAGGGATTTCCAAGCACATTTATGTACTTATATATATATTTCATTGTATTTCAAAGTACTTCTTTACTACAGAAGCACGTTTTTTTCCTGTTTGTATCATACTCGTCCTCACAAATGTTGTTCGTTCGTATATCATATGTGGACATGGATCATAAATCAATATCATCCATTCGATCTTTTATTTTTCAAAATATGTAAATAATTATGGCATTGGATAACTAAGTAATTGATCAGCATCAATTCCTGTTTCAGTAAAACCACGTACTACGCGTCCATGTTAGTAACATTATATAGCCGTGAACTATTAGTGTCATCTCTCTTCAATCTTTTTAATAATTTTATTCTGATAATTTCAAATTGTAGAACGCTTCTTTTCGGTATTTTTTTTCCCTCGAACATTTTTATTTTCGACATTAGCCATAGAAATCAAATAAGATATACACAGAAAAATAATTACTTCCATATAACTTGTCAACTAATGATCATATAAAATGGTTTTTATTATCAAATGAGGCAAAAACTATTTTTTTTAAAAGGAAAAGAATCTTTATTAAATATGATTATTTCTTTTATTATCATGCGATTGATTATTGCAATTTATTTTAAAAAAAATGAAGCAAGTGATATTTTATATATATATATATGTATTTATATGTCGTCTTTTTTTTTAATCTATTTTTAAAAATTACAATCATAATGAGTAATAAGAAATATAGACATCCATTACATATCCTCTTTTTTCCCCCTTATATATGCGTCATAAATATTCATTCATTTTTACAAACGCACAACAAGCATAGAAAGCATGATATACAGTTAGAGAGCGTGTCCTAGTCGATGTTGAAGGCTGTATAAATGTTTCGCTTGATTGATTTTTTTTTTCTCACTTCAAGCTCATTTTTTCTTCTGTATACACACAACATCGTCGTCAACAAGCCATTCTCTATTCGAAATATTACATTTTTATTATACTAAAATCAACGATGACAAGTAATAATGTTGGAAAAATAGGAAACTTTGGTAATATTGTTTATGATTCTGATAATGATACGCCTAATTTAAAGAGACGAATAGGTGTTAGTGCAACTGAAGTTGAACTTCTAGATGATATACCACCTGCATTAGGATCAGGTATAACAAGTTCTGAAAATAATGTATCTGATAAAAAACGAATATTTGAATCACAAATACCATCATCAGTAATAAATAAAGAAAATCAATCAAATAATTATCAAACATTATCTTTTAATAAAGAACAACCAAAATCAAATATTGCTTATCAAGATAATAATGATCAACAACTTAATCTTGCAGTTGATAAACTTTTAGAAAAATATGCACCAGAGTAAGTATTATTTTTCTATCGAAAAATGTAAAAAGAGTAATTCATTTTATTTTTGTTTTTTTGCTTTTTAAGTGCTCTTCCACAAAATGTAATAAATACGTCTACTAGTCGTCAACAACCTTCGCAAGTCAATGTAGTAACTGCGCGTGATGATCCATCATTTTCTACATTTCAAACAAATGCTCCATCATCATCAACAACTGCAAATAATTATTCAAGTGTAATTCGACCAAACAAAGGACAAATATTTCAAACAAACACACAAACAAATAATAATAATAATAATAGTCAACCGTTCATACGTTCACATCCAGAAGTTAACTATGATAGTACTCAATATGCTAATTCATCACAAAAACCTCAACCATCAGCATCTATTAATTCTCGAAATGGCAATTTTCCTTCGGTTGTGCCTGGTAAATTATATGCTTTAGTTGATGATCCACTACATATATTTTACGACAGACAATATCCAACTTCTTCTAAAACAAAATTACCATCACAACAACAACAACAACCGTCTTTTCAAACTACATTTCAACCTTCAAATAATTTTCAAACAACTCAAGATCCTTCAGTAAGTGTATTTACTAGTACATCAAGAAGAAATCCTCAACAACCAATACCAACAACAATCAATAAGAATTCAAATGGTTTGGAATCACTTAATCTCGAAAACTTAATAAAACGTGTTCAACAAGATTATTATCAAGAAATTAAACCATATGTATCAAGTGTTCGATTTGTTGAAAAAGATCGTGAATATGGTCAAAGTTTAGCAGATATTGGTTTTATAACACCGATTAGTGTTCGAAGAGGTTTTACTAAACAAGCAGATGATATTTTACGACGTAGTTTTGGTCGACAAGGTCATCGACAACAACCTGTTAATCTTCCTGATTCTAATGATTATTCTGATGACGAAGGACATGACGATATAGATAAACTTCGTCGACCAAATCGGAATCGTCCATTAGAAAAATTTGATTCTAAACAATCATTTACTTCTGTTACATCAGTATCAACATATAGTAGTGATTATGATGATCGATATTCATTACCACAAGATCGAAATAAAATAAATGTTCGTGATCAATCAACATCACCACCTCGTAAGACAATTAAAATCTAATAAGAATACTTGAATCAATATTTGAAAAAAAAAAAAAAATTTTTTATTTTTAGCAAAACTAGATCAAACAAAAGCACAACAAGGAATACAAAGTAAGAATATTATTAGTAAATATTTTCTATTTTGTTAAAATATATTACGTATATATTAATAATAGATATTTTATCTCCTAAAATCTTATAAATTAATTCATATATATATATATTAAATCTTGATTTTGTTCAGATCTTCTTCCTGCTTCTACGATTGCTCCAGTAAAACCAATGACAAGAGATGACACTGATGAAGAAGTTGAAACACCAACAACCAGTCCTCGGATAGCTATAAAGCCTGCAAAGCGTATTCCATTAGATCAATATTCAATAAGTTCTGCTGAACAGACAACATCCATTGATGAGGAAGACCCTATAGCTAACTATAACGAACATGACAATGCTACTAATTCTCGATCAAATGTACCTGGAGCAGCTAATAATATAATTAAAAGTTCTCCTATTGTAGAACCTATCGATAAAAAAACAGTAAATCAAATACAACAACGTAGTGAAGATATTCATCCAGTACCACCAACAATTCGTGGACCACAAACAAATGTAACTTCACCAAAAGATTCTCGAATTCCAGTGAAAAGAATTGATAGTGACGGAAGTGATATAGATCTATCTGACACAGACGAAGCTACTGACACTGATGATGACAATAAACCACCGGCACCTAATAATAAATTACCAAGTCCATCAATAACTCGATCAAATGTTCAACCACCTTCAACTAATACACCAATTGTACGACCTCCAACTGCACCACAAACGAATACTCGTGATCCAACACCACAAACAAATATTCGTGGTCCAGCATCACAAATAAATACTCGTGATCCAGCACCACAAACAAATACTCGTGGTCCAGCACCACAAACAAATACTCGTGATCCAGCACCACAAACAAATACTCGTGGTCCAGCACCGCAAACAAATACTCGTGATCAAGCACCACAAACAAATACTCGTGGTCCAGCACCACAAACAAATACTCGTGGTCCAACAACACAAAATGTACCACCTACTGCTACACAAACAAATATTGATAATAATGCAAGACAAGCTGGTGGATCAACAGTAAATCCAACAAGTAAATATTTTATAAAATTTATTTTTTTTTTTTTCTTATTATAAATTTTTGCCTCTTCTTTAACTTATTTTGTAATATTAGATCAACGAAATGCACCAAATGAACGAACTACAGCTGCTGCTGGTTCTACAAGCACGGGTAAATATTCGCATAGAATATTTCTTGAAAATATCATGACTTTGTTTATATGTATTTAGGTTCGACTCGTTTATTTAAACCAGAGGCTAATTCTAGGTCTGCAAGTAAAGGTTCAGTTAAAGATGGTTCATCTACACTTGGAAATAAATTCAAATCAATATTTCGTCGAAAACAATCTTGATAAGAATTAACTCTGAATTGAATTATTATACGATTTTCTGCATTTGTAAAACTTAATTTATTTATTTATTTTTTTTTGCTTTTATTAAACTATGGAGCTATTTACTTGCATTTCAAAATATATAAAACAAAATAGAATGAGATTATTCTATATAAGTGAACATTTGAAATAAATTTTTCTTCAAAAAATAAAAAAAAAAAAAGATTTCATTTCAATAGTTAATTTGAATGTGTTCTTTTTTCTTATAACTAAAACTATAGTTATATGATTGATATGAAGCTGTGACTCTATTGGATTTTACAGCTTAAATAAACTTTAAATATAAAAATTTTAAAATATAATATGTATTGTTTGCACGACATAAAAACTAGTCACTTTTTTTTGGATTGGTTAGAGTAAGATTCATTTTCGATTCATATTATATTACATATTTTAATCGAACAATCTTTATTCATGATTCTTTTAAGATAAGTTGGAAGAAATTTGTTTTTTTTTTACTAATAATTATCTTTTCTCGGATTCTATAAAACAATCAAAATAAAATTTCAAACATTGTATCATAATTAGCTAATAATTAATAGAAATATGTTTCGTCTTGTATTATTATTTTAATCATTCTAATCAATCTTGATAAAATAAAACATAGAAATCATGCGCAAACAACGTCTGACAAAAAGTTGCTTTCTTTTAAACCTTCTACGGTGTGAATGTGGATATGATGACGATGTTGTTAATAGTATAGAAAAATTCTTCGAATGTCCATATGTGTCTAACTCTTTCTTCTCCTCTGTTGGAATTAGTCCGGTTTAGGCTAATCACTCTGTGTCTCTTCTTTTTTCGAGACGTCATTTATTGATGATCTTATAGATACTCAGCAATAAACAAATAAATCAAAGTACAGGATGTGAATGAGGGTATTAATGAAGAGAAATCCCACAATCACATTCAAACCCATACCTCAATTATTATCAATTTATGTTTATCGTAAGAACATAAAGAAAAAAGAAATGAATAGTAGTTTAAATATTTCTTTAAGTAATAGATTTATCTCGTGAATCTTTTATTGATTTTATTCTCAATCATTGCAATCGGAGTTTATCAAAAGTAAATAATAAGTAAAACAGTTTTGATTGACATATTTATTTTTACTCAGTACTTGAACTTTAGAACAATTCAGAACTATCGAAAGATTTCTATCAAATTAAATATATTATTAAAATTAATCATTGTGTTATTAGTTCATTATTTGATTCTTTTCATGATAAACCTAAAATTTTTTCTTTTTTTTATAATGGGTCATATTTTCTGTTTAGTTAATATTTATCGAGACAATAATGATCATATAGGAGTCATTCAAATAAAATTTAAGTACTAATGATGAATCTGATTCTAGAAAAGTCTTCGACTAAATTCAGCAAATACTATGGAAACGATGATAAGGCTGTTTATCTCCAGTCAATGAAATAATCCTTCAATGTCCAATTTGTATTAATCATTTAATTAGGTATATAACAACACTATTGTTAATAATTCTAATTTCAACATTTTTGTACATTATACAATTTGATTGACAGTATTCTTCGTAAACAAAATAATGTTAATCATGACAGAGATAGACACAATGGAAATGTTCATGATAATAAACAAGATAGGAAAAATCCAGCAAATTTGATGAGTAAGAAAGAAGAGTCCTAGGTGACCAAAAAAAAACAGAAAAGGGAATAATCCATGCGTCAAGAAGACGAAGAAAAACAAGGGAATAATCCCATACGACATGAAGAAGAAAACAAAAAGACAGGTAAGAAAAATAAAACAATGCAGTGGGATAGATCTTATTCATCTCATGACAACATGATTAGTTTCTATAAGAGTATTTTTAGTACTTATTTTTGATCAATACAAATATTTAGATGTATTGAGTTGTGATTAAAAAACAACGGAGTTATCTTGGAAGTGGTGATGTACCAATTCCAATGCTTAGAGCTAATCAAAATTGGAATTGGTGCATCCTCACTTCAAAGCATTCCTTTATGTCTGCATTTCATAATAATATCAGTCAAAATAGTCTTATCATTAGATATTATCATCAATAACTAACAAACCAAGTAAAGTCATTTTCTCATATACATTTAGAAATTGCGAGAGAAGCTATGATCATACAGGTAAAGTACACAAAATGATAGTGTACTGAAATGAATACTAAGTTATTATCGAAAGGCAGCAATTACTTATCTTCACTTATGACCATCTAACCTCGACGATCTATGATAGAAAATAAGTGACTATTCTCGTTTTCAAAATGAAGAATAATCATTTAACGTATTGATACTTTTCTATTAAACTAATACAATAAATTTATTTGAAAGAAAACTAATGTAAAAGTAATCGTTCTTCACATGCCAATAATTATGGTGCCCGAATCCATGAATTTCTGTCAGATTCACACCGGAAAGCTCAAGAAAATGATAGGAGCTTAGAAACAAAAAATCAATGGTCAAGTTTTCGGCTAAAGACAGCATGTATTTCTTAACATGGGTTCCTGTTGTTTTACTTGTATGTCTTATATTTGTAAAGCATCGTGACCTTAATCATATTTGTTTCATTAAAAAGAAAACTCGGCATACTAAAATTTCTTTAGCATTTCGATATAAATTTTTGCAATAGTGTATTAAATTTAAAAAATTAATTGATGTATGTTTAAATTTTAGTATAGCATATTAGTACATTTTGAAATAATATTCTCTTTGTTCAGAAGACAATAAAATTTTTCGTATAAATATCCAAATTAATTTGATTAACACAAATCGAGTCAAACAAATCTTTTTTTTTTCAAACTAAAGTTTCTATCGAAACATAATATTCTCTCCAATGACATTATTTAGAAATTATTAATTGATTTATACTCTTCTTTGTAAAGAACATATTTCATTCTGAGTTGTTGGGAAAAATAGAATGATTAGTTAAAGTTTTTGCTAATTTTATTAGATTATTATTTGTTATAAAATGCTATTTTAATAAATGAACTAAATAAGCTATCAAAAACATATAAAAATGCAATCTAGATATACCAAAATCTTAACTTAAAAATTCTTGTTTTTTAATTATTTCTTATTTGATAAAGATCATAAAGTACTGTATAGTAATCCTTCGCGTTTTTTTTGACTTTCTTGATCCTCACTGGAGTTACTGTTTTGTGTTGCGCTGATCAAAAGATCAGATAGAGTCGTACGATTTTCGTTTAAAAGATGTTACAAACTTGTTGGTCTCGCATTTTAAACGAAACTAAAATCATTATGACTACGTATGAATATAATTGATTGAGTTTAGTTTCGGCTTGATGAAATTTGTTTAACATTATTAGCTTAGTATATGTCTGTTTTGCATTGATTAAACGAAAACCATGTTGGAATTCGTCGTTGTCAAAGAAAGATTGATTGTTTGTGCATTATTTTTTCTCTTTCATAAACTTAAAATTTCTTTATCTTTTTCTGTTGATTTGATGATGCCATAGGCTTCGATTACTTAGTAAATATAGCTGCAGAGTTTTAGTCAAGAAATTGTTTATACTATAGTATAACAAAGAGCGAGAATCTATAAAGTCGTTTTACGACTCTCCATGAATTTGAGATTTTTGTATTGGAATTTAGTCAGTGACGATCTCTGATCATATTCGATAAGTGAAAATTGCGATAAATAACATCATGGTTTTTGAAACTTGAAATACTTAGCAGGGATTTGAGAAAATAAATCTCTCTATATTTCTATCACAAAATGTCTAGGTATATTAATTTAAGTATCCTGACCACAATTGTGATATTTACAATGAATAGAATTATATTGCTTGATGGGTACAACGAGCTCAATGCAGTTACCCAATTGATTCCATGGTTGAATCCTGTTACCTTGTGTGTAGGTGCAAGTATGGACGCATATCGATAAAAGTACTGTTCATTTCGTGAATATATAAATTTTTAAGTGAACAAACTGAATTAATTAGTAATACTTTAATTTTAATTCTGTTCTCAATGTTTATTAAAGTAAGTTTATCGCTATAAAACTTTCTTTCATATCTCTGTTCACTGTATTTATCAATGTCCTCTGTAGAAAAACAGTATCTATTTTGAAAATGAGTTACTGATGATTATTCGTTTCTTTTCTAACAACGTATGACATCTTTTCATGCTTCTTCCTAAGGCATTTCGTCATTGTATGAAAACTAAAAGATTTATTAAAAAACCATCATCATGTTTATACTATGAGAGAAAAAACATAAGTGGAATTTTAATGAGGAAATCTTCTCAATGACGTTTACTTTTGGTGGATATTCAATTAAAATTTAACAAATTATTCTCATAATTCATATCTTTGACTAACGAATACGCTACTAAGAACAAAACTTTTTCAAAAATTCTTCTGTTTCTTACTGATGTTTATTGACATTGA
The DNA here is from genome assembly GCA_905250075.1 of Rotaria sp. Silwood1. Taxonomy (NCBI): domain Eukaryota; kingdom Metazoa; phylum Rotifera; class Eurotatoria; order Philodinida; family Philodinidae; genus Rotaria; species Rotaria sp. Silwood1. The sequence continues at coordinate 115,868 of CAJNOP010000563.1, read as the reverse complement.
CTCATTTTGTTATTACTAAGTATGATAACGTGGCTACATGATACATTCAATTTCTTCAAATTCTCAAACACAAATAGATTTCTTTGTCATCAACATATTCAATAAATGGCAACAGCAACGACAAATGATCGAGCAAAATGTTTTACATGTGAAAAAGAAAAGATTGTATATCTATGCGGTGGATGCTCGAAAAAGTTTTGCTTGAACGATTTAACAGAACATCGTAAAGATCTTGGCAAACAATTTGAGGGAATTGAAAATGATCGTGATCAGTTTTACCAAAAACTTGTTGAACAAAAACAAGATCAAAGACGGCTTCCATTGATGCAACAAGTTGATAAATGGGAGGAAGATTCAATTAAGAAAATAAAACAAACAGCTGAAGATTGTAGACAAACATTAATTGAATATAATAATAAACATTTTATTGAAATAGAAAAAAAATTATCTCAATTAACTGAACAATTAAAACAAAGTCGTCAAGAAAATGAATTTAATGAAATTGAGTTAGACCGATTCAAAACAATTTTAACAAAACTAGCAGAAGAACTTGGTCAACCAGCAAATATAAAGATTCAACAAAATTCTACATCATTAATAAACAAACTTTCAGTTGTTGTATCATCTGAAATTAGTCAAGAAAATCAATTTCATGAAATTGATTTTAACCACTTTAACATAGAAGCATCAGAAGACCTTTTTCGATCCTCAAGATATCCAACCCCCAGAGTTTCTAGTGCATCATATGGTAAGTATGATATTATTAAATGAATTAATGAAAGAGTGTGTAAGTAGAAAGACATACAAATTTTTCAAAAAATTTGGTTGAAACGGAGAACGGAAAACTATTAAGAGTGATTCTCTGAGAAAATCAGTCACTATCAGACATCGACGATGGAGCGACATTCCAGAATCCGCTGATTCTTTGATATGTTATAGAGGATATCGAGTTATGTATATCTTAAAATTTTCAGCTCTATCCGACAAGTTTTGATATCGAAATGACTTCAA
>CAJNOP010000563.1:76972-114757 GCA_905250075.1 Rotaria sp. Silwood1 | reverse complement strand
CTCTTTCATAGATAAAAATATTAGATCGATCCATTGTTGGCGCATCGAGAGCGGTGACTCGACATTCTGGCAAAAACAGCTGAAAATGAGAAAAAATAGTAAAAAAATCCAGTCCATTTTTTAAGTCATTTCGATATCAAAACTTGTCGGATAGAGCTGAAAATTTCAAGATCTACATAACTCGATGTCCTCTATAACATATCAAAGAATCAGCAAATTCTGGAATGTCGCTCCATCGTCGGTGTCTGAGTCTCTCAGAGAATCGCTCTTAAGGATTTGTAAATTACTATCCAAAGACTTTTTATTCGTTATATTGTATCAAATTGAGAATGCATCAATGTCAACATCTGTCGGAATCGTTCTACATATCGAATACAAGAAAGTTTGAAATTCAAGAAATTAAACTAAAAGTACACTTGTAAATCGAAGTATTATAGAAACTAATCATAGACGTTACTAATTTTGTGTAGCTAAAAAAGCGGAATTAATGAAAATACTAATATATTCTAAAATTGATCATTACGTAAATACCAATAATTTGAATCAATTGATTTCGAATGAAACATGTGTCGAATATTCTGTACACAGAAAGGATGTTCTCTGAAAATGAAAATTCACAAGTAGCTCTGTATCTCTGTCTATAACATAATACAAATAGCTACAAAGTAACTATTAAACCTCAAGATCAGCTATCTGTTTCTGGTACCCCAATTGATTCAGAATGAAATAAATCGTAAGCATATTCCTTTTACAACAAAAGGTTTCTATAAAATGGAAGGTAACGATTACCTCAGAAACTTATCGAAACATGGTACTAGATTCATTATCACGATGATCTTTCTGAGAAATAAGCTTAATTTTCAAATAGTGAGAGAGACTATCAAGCTTATGGAAAATATAATGATTTGTCATTTGTTTAACTTGACAAAAAGTGAAATTTTTTTAACGTGGCTAAAAGTATAACTTAAAAGTAGTATTTGTTTCCGTTACCACCATGTGAAAAAAAAACTTTAAATAAACTTCTAGCACAAACCAAAAACTCAGCTCATTCGGGGAACTCGAAGTGAAGGTATTTCAATTTTTATTATAGCACTATTGATAGCTTACTCTGTACAGTCTTACAGATGAAAACTAAATTCATCTTAAATTAGATTCCAAGCAACCCAACTTTATGGGAACTCTTGATATACTCTCGATGCAAAAACTGAATGCGTAAAAACACGTGCATTTTACTATTTCGCTTTTGTTAAATTTGACCGAGTAAAGAGAACAGTATCCTGAAAGATCGTTAAGGAATTCCCAAGTTTTGCCGTCGAAAAGTTCTTATTAGGATTAGAACTATTTCTGCAAGGATTCGACATACTCTTAAAGCCCGTCAAAAAAGTTCGTAAATGTTATCATGAAAGTTCTAAGAGCAAGCATGAATCAAATTCCTAAGATCGTTATAGAATCTTGACAAGTCTATAAGCTTGACATTCTAACGTATCATCTGACTTTCTTGCTACAATTTTCATCTAGAGTTTATAGAATTCATTGCATACCTTTCTAGCAGAACAGCTTGGAAATCTGATAATAGCGTACTAGTATCGTTTCTACCTCTCTCAGTAATATCCTACCTTCAAATTATGAAAAAAACTCTTCAGCTCATCCTTTCAGAAAGCTAACTAAATCGTTATCTCTTCCCATGGAAAACTTGAAGAAGATTAGCCGTTGTCTTCTCAATATTTCAAAAATGTTTCTTGCCGAAAACATGTTCCTAACAATGTCAAACTGCTGGTTTCTTTACGATCTAATGAATCTTGGCAAGAACTTATACAAGTGCTTAGAAACACGGATTACAATAGATCCTGCTAGGATTTCTCAAGGAATGAACTAGATTGAGATTAGAGAAGTGATATTAAAGTGAGAATGATTGCGAAGCTCTTTTTATCGGAAACTAGGAAAATGTTCGGAAATTTTTATCGGCCGGAATGGCGTTTTGCTCGTTTAGAGTATGTTAGGAGAAAGAAGACAACTGTTTTATTTGTAACACTTTCTTCCGTGACAAGGTTCGCTCTTGTAGATAGCGATGACGGCATTTCCTTTTCTTTTTCGTTCATTGTAATGATTGCTAATATTCGAGGCAATCATCGATGGGCACTAATTAGGATTGATATCTGTGTACCCATGATTCCAAATCCTTATTATTGATATTCTCGTGACAATATTCAGGATAAGTTAGCTTAAAGAACCATTGTCACCACAAGCACTACATTAGGATTACAACAGATTTTGATAGAAGCCATTATTTAGTCTCTAAGATTCTCTTCTACGGTTCTAATACAATGGTTTCAAGCTGATTTTCACTAGAACCTAATAATAGCTTTGTAAAACACGTTCTGACAACCCCTTTAAGATTCAGCCTTTCCAAATGAAAAGTGGGAAGTAGTAGATTCCCAAAATTGTCGACGAAGCCCTGCCAAGTTTTCTTAATGTCGTATTCATAAAAACCTTTTCATGATCTTGCTGAGACCATATCATGATTGCTCTTCAAACAGCTTAACACAAGTTGACAATCATTTAGTGAAATCTCATTGGTATTCTTTACGTGAATATTTAGAAGGCCCTTTGACATATCAGGATTCATTGTGGAAAGAATCTTCAAGGATGAATACTGAATTTGTAAGGTTCTCCAAAACTAGAGGTATTAGAATCGATGTTTGTTGTTAAAGGATTCCACACTTTCCTAGCAAGATGCAGATTGAATCTGTTCAAGACTTTTTCAGTGTATGAGTCTTATAGAGTTCATTATTTTATTGTTTGAGTCCTTATCTAGCATTCATATAAATCCTTCAAGAATCAAAGCTTCTTGGTACGCTTTCCGGATGATTTTCAAAAGATGCTGCATTCTCACAATTCTGAATAAAATCCTCACATCCCAAGGCTTTCTTATGGAACATTTGCATCGAATAAGCATTGTTCTTTCTCCGAAAATCTCCCTACAGCAATTCCCAGTTATAGACTTCATCTCAAGTGAAGACTCTATCTTGTGACATCTAAAAGATTTTGGCAGCAAGTAAAACCGACATAAATGTGAGAATCGTTACAAAATCCTCTTTTTTATAATGAAACTAGGAAAAGTTTCTGAATTATTACCTGGGTACAGAATAGTGTCGAAAGCTTTATCGTATTTCCTTTTACGGTAAATGTTGAGTTTGTAGCTCTTGTTTTCGCACGAGAGAGGGGATCTCTTCGACAACAACGATCACGATTCCTTTTCTTTTTCGTTCATTGCAGTAATTCCCAATATTCCAGTCAATGTCCGATGGGCACAAAATGGGGTGACCGTTGCTGGAGGACATGGGCGAGGTGATGCCACCAATCAACTCAACAAACCTTATGGTATCTTCGTTGATCATGATCAAACGGTGATCATCGCTGACGACTCCAATCATCGCATCATCCAATGGAGGATGGGTGATACAGATGGACAAGTGGTAGCTGGTGGCCATGGTAAAGGAAATCGATTGGATCAATTGAATAGTCCTACAGATGTGTTGATTGACAAAGAGACGGATAGTCTCATTGTTTGCGATTATGAAAATCGACGAGTCGTACGTTGGTCTCGCCGCAGCGGAACAATTCAAGAAGTCCTCGTCGACAACATAGACTGTGTCAGATTGACCATGGATAATCAGCGATGTCTTTACATCTCTAACTACAAGAACCATGAAGTAAGACGATATCAGAGAGGGAGTAAGAATGGAACTATCGTAGCTGGTGGCCATGGTAAAGGCGATGGTCTTCACCAATTGAATAACCCGACCGACATCTTTGTTGATCAACAAGAGGCTGTCTACGTGTCAGACCATTTCAATCACCGTGTGATGAAATGGACTAAAGGTGCAAAAGAAGGAATTATTGTCGCGGGTGATCGAGGTCAAGGGAAGGCTCTAACACAACTGTCGAATCCTAACGGACTGTTCGTCGATACGTTGGGTACCCTTTATGTGGCAGACTCGGGAAATCATCGAGTGATGCGTTGGCCTCAAGAAGCTAAACAAGGCACTGTCATCATAGGTGGAAATGGGAAAGGAGCAGAAGCAAATCAGCTGAACTGGCCCTTGGGTTTATTCTTCGATCGACATGGTAATTGCTATGTCGTCGATCAAAACAACGCTCGTGTGCAGCGGTTTTCCATCGAATAGACCAATTACGGTGCACTTTTTGTTTTTCGTTCCTTTTGTTCATATAAACAACGTTGAATTGATGAAAAGAATGACTGTTTTATTTGCGCGCACACGACTAGAAACTACCTTGGTAGGCTCATGACGATCGTGAAGCTCATGCACGCATGAAGCAGACTGAAATTATCCACATGAGATGTGTCAAAGAATCTATCGGATATTTCGTCGTCGACCACAGATACCAAGATAGTTCCTAGTCAAGCTATAAGGGTTTACGTGATAGATCTACATATTAACATGGTGTGGGGTGGATTGTGAATGTTGATAAAGAGTAAATCCACACTGACACTCAAAACATAGTAATTAACATCCTACAAGCATAACATTCCCAAGTATCAATTTACCTTCCAGTCGGAACTTGGTACGTCTTATAGATCTTAATATACTAGATAGAACACTATAAAAGTGTTTTCATGCGACCCCCATAAAAGCTGAATATTAATGTTCACTCTTGTGCAATAACATATAGACATATTTAGGATTACGTGCAAAATTTTCGAACTCTAAGGTTTGCACAACGTGCTATTCTTACATTCTTTCAGCTCAATTATACGTTATTTTTTTAAATAGCTTATAAAAGATCGATTTCAAACTATGATTTCATGTGAACAGAAAATTGATTAAATGTCATGAATTGCAACTGATGAATTTTATGTTGCTGGTTCAAGTCGTCGTTTAGCTGCTGTTAATACAACGTTTCATCATCTACTGATGAATTTCCCGTACATCAATTTTAATGTTGTACTCGATATTATCACGAGTGATCGACCATCATTATTTCATTGAAATAGATAATACTAGTTATAGTCAAATGCTATATGTCAATCTGAAGGTACTTAAAGTTTATCGAAACAAAAGTTCAGACATAGTAGACAAAAGCTTGCCTGTCAATATCTGCGTAGCATAAGCTTTCAGACTATATCAGAAAGAAAAATAAAAGATCGGTCTTCAACGTCTCACGAGGAAACATATCCAACTGTTGGAGGATGTGGTTGTCTTCTTTTTACTAACAATCACACCCAGATTCTTACTCTCATTGAACTCTAAGCACAGTCAAAAGATGGAGTCGAGCAATTTTCGACAGTTAGATATATTTCTTCGTTAATCTTTTGAAGTTTTTTAAGAATTAAAAAACTTAAGGAGTAAGATAAACGGTTTTCCGATAAATATATTAAATAACAATTTCCTATGTACTACATAATAGTCACATTACAATTCAACAAATTGAAAATATTTGAATTTTATAATAATGAGTTCGAAAATGAAAGTCTTGTCTAAAAATTTAGAAGAATCTTTGCATCTAGAATTTTTTGAAAGGCCTTTATTTTTTTATATATGTATAATCCACTATAATGGTTATATCTGTCACTTTTATCTATAAAGAAAATAATACACACAATATGAAATTAGCACAATAAATTGAGAACCAAGTCTCAAGCCAAACACGATGTTTAGAAAGGAAAAGCTATGATAAATATTAAAAAGCTGTTCATGACAAAATGCAGGCTTAAAGAATTGTAATTCTGATTTTCCATGGAGGTTACTTTGGCATATATATATAAACGTCAATAATCGTTAACGGGTTAATATGACATTAGTATTTATTCTTCTATTCTATTTTCAATGATATTTTATTATTCAATCAATTAACAACGAATAGTTATATTGTCGAAACAAATATTTGATTGTACAATTGAATTTTGAGTTTAAATAGTCTGAAGATTTCTGACATCATACTATTTCTATTGATGATCATAATTGACTTGAAAGCATCCTACAAATTCTTTTCACTATTTCAGATTTCATAGATAATGTTAATGAAATTTTTCTTGTATAAATATTTCATTTATAAAATCGATAATGTCTAATTTTTCTATTATGTTAATTTAAAAAAAAAACAGCAAAACAAAGAAGAAGAAAATACCAGGCACATACATGAAAAAAAAAAACAAACTGCATATATGAAAAAGATAAGAAAAAAACACATGTGTATGAGTATATGAGTGTATATTGGGATTGTAATCCACCACCTAATACTTTTTTTTCTATAATAAAATTTTTAGAAAGTTTTCTCTCAATAATTACTCAACATTTATCACGTACATAAGCCATGATGATGATAATTGATGATATAAATAGTAGAAAAGATATCGACATATTTGTGAAAAGAAAAACAAAAAAACTGTTCGAGAATAGATACAAATCAAGAAATAAAAATTGTTCTTTTTTGTATTAAATAAAAAAAAAACTTAGGTGATAAACACAGGATAAGAATGTAGAAAAATTTCCGAAAACAAAATGCAAAAAAGAAAACCTATTCTCACTCTCTCACTCTTTCTATGATATGTTAAGCTTTTGCAACACGTTTTTTATTTTCATCATCTAATGGTTTAGTTGATGATCGTACAAGACTAAAAGAAGATATTTATTTATTTATTTATTTTTCAAAAACAAAATTTTTTTTATTTCTTACGGATCATTTGCATGATCATTTTCTTCATCATCTGTTGTAATTGGTTTTCTTGCTGATCTTTCACGTTTTTCAAAAACTAATATAATAATAACTAGTACAAGAACAATACCAACAATACCAAGAAATGGCCAAAGTGCTGCTAATCGATCTGTTAAAATAAAAACAAAGGTAAAACTTTGAAAGAGAAAAAAAATTAATTAAATAAACCTTTAACACGTAATAAAACTATAGATGAAACATCATTAACTGAACATCGATAATATCCTCGATGATGTTTTTCAATACGATCAATTATTATTATATCTTTACTTGAAGTTATAACACTATCAGGTAATTTACTATATGTCTCATCATTTTTACTGAATTCCCATTTTATATCATTGACACCTTGTTTTCCTTTTCGAGTTGATTCAATAATACATTTAAGAGTAATTCGATCACCTTGAGAACGTCTTACAGATCCATGAGGAGAATCTATTTTTTCATCAGGTCGATCTGATTCAATACCTTGTGGTGCTGCATGAACTAAAAAACAAAAAAGGATTCATAATTTGTCTTTTTTTTCTATTAAAATTAAATAATGATATTAAATTTACTTATTATTGGACCAAATTGACATTCTATTGGTTCTTCAAAACCTGGTTTCTTTGTTTTAACAGACCATTTTTTAATGTCAGCATCTGCTTCAACTTTAAAATAGAAAAAAAAAACAAACAAACTTTCGTTTTTTTTTTGTCTGTCTCTTTCAAAAACTTCTTTTTTTTGTTTTATGTTTACCAAAAATTTTTATAGTAAGTCTTGATTCTTTCTTAGTATTATGAATAATATAATGTCCCGGTTTTTCTTTATATACAGATACATCATCTCTATACCATTCAAGAAATTCTCCATCATGATCATCACCATGATATTCACATTTTAAGTCTAATGAATGTTTTATAGCTGCTTTAACTTGAACACCTTTTCCAGGTGATCTCACATAGTCACCATTTGATAATACGAAGATATTTAATACTAAATCGAATAATTTAATAAAAAATATTTTATAAAAAATTTGATACCTGTCAAAAAAATGAAATACAATAGTGTATTTGCCATGATTTTTAAATTAGGGAATAGAAAGAGTAATAAGTCTGATTGTATTGACGGTATATTATTGTTTATTTATTTATTTATTTTCTTAATTTATTTACTTATGTTTTTCTTATTTTTTTTGTAAATTAATTTTGTTTTTCTATTTATTAAATAAATTAAAAAAAAATAAATAAAACATAATTTAATAAAATTTAATTTTTGTTTTTTTGTTTTTACATGTTTCTCATTCGTTAATAAATTAATCAATCAAATACGAGAGAAAGATTGTTGTTTTTATCATATTATTATATAGGTGATCAACAGTTTGCAATCACGAGTATTATTTATGATGAATATTTATACTAAATTTATTTTTCGATTACCATCCAATGTTGGACGTCTTCTTCTACAACAACAACAAAAAATTAATTCATCTATACCATTAGTAAAAAAAAACAAATATTTTCATTAAAATTTTGCAAATTGTTTTTTTTGTTATTAGCTAACAACTTCTATAAGAGAAGCAAGTACTGGTTCAGCACTTGAATATGATGCACCAAATGCTTATAAACTTCATATGCTTGATCAAGGACCAAGTACTCATGTATCTTGTACTCGTGATGAAGGTTTAGAATTTTATAGAAAGATGCAAGTTGTACGTCGAATGGAAGCATCAGCTAATAATATGTATAAAGCAAAATTAATACGAGGTTTTTGTCATTTATATTCTGGACAAGTACGAAATATTTCTATTATATAATTAAATATTATGTTCATTGTTTATAGGAAGCTGTTTGTGTTGGAATGAAAGCAGCTATGGATAAAAATGATTCATTAATAACTGCATATCGTGCTCATGGTTGGACTTATATGATGGGTGTATCAGTAACTGGTGTACTAGCTGAATTAACAGGTAGAAAATCTGGTTGTGCTGAAGGAAAAGGTGGTAGTATGCATATGTATGCACCAAATTTTTATGGTGGAAATGGTATTGTTGGAGCTCAAGTACCACTCGGTGCTGGAGTATGTTATTTAAGATTTTTGTTTTTTTTTCAAAATACAAAAATAAATTTTCTTTTTGTATTTTATTTATCTAGGTAGCTTTAGCACATAAATATCGTGGAGAATCAAATGTATGTGTAACATTATATGGTGATGGAGCTGCTAATCAAGGACAAGTTTTTGAAGCATTTAATATGGCTAAATTATGGTTATTACCATGTATATTTGTATGTGAAAATAATGGTTATGGTATGGGTACAAGTACAGCACGTGCTAGTGCTAATCCAAATTTTTATAAACGTTGCGAATATATACCTGGTATATGGGTTGATGGTATGGATATTCTTGCTGTACGTGAAGCAACAAAATTTGCACGAGATTGGTGTATATCAGGAAAAGGTCCAATTATTATGGAAATGGCAACATATCGTTATTTTGGTCATTCAATGTCTGATCCAGGAACAAGGTATAAAAAAATAGAAAATAATATTTTATTGTATCTCTATCATTATTTGTAAAAAAAAGTTCAGATTTTAATTTCTATTAAATTAAATAATTAATAGTTTGATTATATAATTTTAGTTATCGAACTCGTGAAGAAATTCAAGATGTACGTAAAAGTCGTGATCCAATAACATCATTTCGAGAAAAATTGCTCAATGCTAAAGCAGTAACTGAAGAAGAATTTAAAGTAATATAAAAATAATATGTTTATATATATTAATTTTCTATTACTTAGGATATTGATAATGAAGTAAAAAAAATAATTGAAGATGCTGAAAATCATGCACAAAATGATCCTGAATTACATGTTGATGAATTATATTCTCATGTTTATTCAGTTCCACCACCAAATTTTAAAATACGTGGATGCGATAATTTTACCTATAAAGAAATCTCAAAATAAAATATAAAAAAAAAAAAAGACATTTTAGAACAAAATATATGTATCTTGTTATTCTCATTATAAACAATTTTGTTTGTATTCGTCTTATATTGTAGGAAAAAAAAAAGAACCGCATAGACCTTAAACAAATATATAAAAAAATTATATAAAATCATGCTTCTATATTCAATTATTTTAGATCAAATAAATGAGTACAAATACTGAACAAGAAAAATCAACAGTTGAATTACCATCAACTATTTCAATTGAAAATGAAAATCCATCACTTATATCATCAACAACAACAACAGATGATAATTCGACTACTCAAGTTCCTATAGTTGAAGAACAACATTCAACATCATCATGGTTTGATCATTTTGGTTTATCATCAAATTTAACAAATCAATTAACAAATATAAGTTCATCAATTATGCAAGTAACTTCAAAAGTAGGTGCAGTTGCTAATACACTTGTTCATAAAACATTACCACAACGACCATCATCACCAATTGAAAATCAACAATCAACGGATACAACAACAAATATTGAAGATGATAAACAAACTTCAGAAGAATCTACAGGCATGGCTGGAATCAACAAAGATCTGACTAGTATGTAACTATTATTCAAAATGATTAGCTATATCTAATACTATTCTTACAATGGAGATGTTTGTGTTGTAAGTTAAATCGACTAGACATATTCAGGTCAAATGGAAGCTCTCACCTTCAAACTAACAAGGTTAAAATATTAGCGACCCTTGGCTTGCCTAGAGGGAGATATTTAACTTTTAAATTTAAGTATAATAATGAATCAGGAAAGGTTTTCTCCACTATTATAAGGATAAAACATAGTGTTGTTCGGGCCGATTATGGAGTTTGTAGGGACCCTCTTTCATATGGCCCGAACAACACCATGTTTTATCCTTATAATAGTGGAGAAAATCTTTCCTGATTCATTATTATACTTAAATTTAAAAGTTAAATATCTCCCTTCAGGCAAGCCAAGCGTCGCTAATATTTTAACCTTGTTAGTTTGAAGATGAGAGCTTTCATTTGACCTGAATATGTCTAGTCAATTTAACTTACAACACAAACACTTCCATTGCTAGTAATATATAACAGAAGATTTTTTATTTTTAAGTATTTTATTTAAGTATAAGAAAATTTAAAAATATTCGTTGAGTTCTACATTTTAATCTTAAAGAAGATTGTATTGTAATTTATCTTTATTTTTTTTTTGCATTATTGAAACAACCTGGGATCGGATTCGTCCTATAATTCCTATAATAACCTATATTTTTGAAAAATCCTATATTTCAATCCCTATTCCTATTTTTCCTATATTTTATCAAAAACACTGGAAAAATTTCACAAGATTTGATGTGCCTTGAGGGGGAGTACAGGAGTCTTCGCGGCGCTCCCCTCGCCTCGGTCATCACGTTTTACGAAAAACTCAGACAATGAGAATAGGAGGTAAAGCATATATATTTGAGGTACGGCTCGACCTACAATACCTAAATTTCGGTTAGTTTTTTTAGTGAAAATAATCATAAAATTCAGAAAACGAAATCCTATATAGGAATTCCATTTAATTTCGAAAATTTGTAGTCTGAGGCCAGGAAACAATGATCGTTTTATTATTATAAAATTAATATATGAATTATTTATTTAGGTATATTTAATGATCTAAGTTCAACTGTAATAAAAGGTGCACAACAATTAAAACATGTTGTTGAAGAAACATCATTAATTGGTGATTTTACAAAAGAACATGAAAAATTTGTAATTGAAAAACGTACACAACAACGTCGTGAAGAAGCAGCTGTTCCACCTTGGGTTGGTTATGTTGAAGAAGAAGAAATGAAAAAACAAATTTTAGCACTTTCAAAAGTTAAAAATTTTTTGTTATGAAAAATATAAAATGATTAATCATTTTTTTTTGTTTTTAAATTTTGTAGGAAAAACGTAATTTTCTTCGAAATCCACCACCAGGTGCTAATTATCATTTTGATATGACTTCTTTATATCCAGTTGCATTAGCAACACTTGAAGTAGATGAAAATTTAAAACAAATGCGTTTTGATCTTGTACCAAAACAGTATGATTTTCTTTTTTTGTTTCTTGTTTTATTTATTAAAATAAAAATTATTATGATATTTAGAATTAATGAAGAAATATTTTGGCGTAATTATTTTTATCGTGTTAGTTTAATTAAACAATCGACTCAATTATCGGCTTTAGCACATGAAAATGGTATTGATTTAATATGTTTTTTTTTCTATTATGTATAGATCTATTTGTTTCTAGCAAATATTTCATCGACTGATGAAACGCATGGTGTATCAGATATGCGTAGTAAGTCAAAAGAATGTTTTACAAATGAACAAATACAACTATCGAACAATTTTATAGATTATTGAAAATAAGAGATTTTGTCTATAGGCAGATTTAATACTTAGAGCAAACCAAAAGTTCGTAGAACGGTTTTTGAAGAACCTTGTCGGATAAGGTAACCTATTCAGAAATGAAAAACCAAATATATCATGTTGTAGAACTTTTTGAGGCGCGTCGAATGGTATATAATAAATCCTGTTTTCATAAGACTTTGAAGGAACTAGAGTCAATTTACTGCTAGACGACTACGCGCCCATACTCATACCCTCATCTAAGTATGATAGGTTACTGAATATTGTGGTTCTTGGGATTAGTCGAAAGTATTTGTAAAATATTTTTTCTCAATACGATTTTGCAGAGTTTTTGATGGGCTACAACCTCATATATGTAGCATCTCCGGTCATCTTGTCAGTGTGGGTGTGTAGTCGTCTATCAGTAAATTGACTCTAGTTCCTTCAATGTCTTATGAAAACAGGATTTATTATATACCATTCGACGCACCTTAAAAAGCTCTACAACATGGTATATTTGGTTTTTTATTTCTGAATATGTTACCTTATCTGACAAGGTTCTTTAAACACCGTTCTACGAACTTTTGGTTTGCTCTAAGTAGTTTCAACGAAAATACGTATATTTTTCATAAGATATATTGAATTTTGAATGTTCATTTGTTGTGTTTTGTTTATAGTTAATAATAATAGTGAATTTTATACTGAAATATGAATTAGTATTCATAAGATTTATATAAACAGTTCTATTAAAAAATTTCATATATTGTTTAATTTTTATTCTATTTTATATTTCAATATTATATTATAATAATTTTGAATTTAGATCGTACAACATCTGATTCACATGATAAAACTCAAGATGGAAATCAAGAATTTGTTAGTGAAGATTATGATGCATCAGCTGTTAGTATGGATGATATTCGACGTGAAATTGAACAATTAACTGAAACAAAACCAAATTCAAATAAAACAAATCCAACTAAAGCTGGTAGTCCAGGTAAAATATATGTTTTTATTATTATTATTATTATATATATTCACGATGTGTTCTAATGAAATCTGCCATAATAAAAGACTCGAATAATTCTTATACAATTCAAGCTATTTAAATGAAATTTTTATTCAATATATTGAATCGGACTAGTTGTGTTTATATCAGAGATGTCCATCGCGGTTGAAAACTGACCGCTGCCACGACGCCACCAAAAATAACCATGCCGCGATGATTGTTAGAATAATGTTGTGAATTTTACAATCTGTGACTGTTCAGGACTAGAGCTGTTGTTACTAATCGATAAGATTCGTTGAATCTCATAGTTTTTCACTTGGAAACATTGAAATTCTGTTCGAATTCATGCATTTTTGCATTGTTCTCCAAAAAAACCTACCGCTGTCGCGCCGCACCGCGATGGTTATTTGAAAAAAACAACCGCTACCGCGTCGCCACAGCGGCAGCGGCGCGGTGGCGGTAGCGGCAGCAGTCGCGCCGCGATGGACATCTCTGGTTTATATTTATCAGTTAAGGAAAATTTTATACAAGAATTAATATACAATACTTCCGGTTCATATAGAAATCCTATCGTATGAAACTATGAAAAAACTTCATTATATTTTCTACATCGAGTCGGGTTAGTAAACTCGACTAATCCACTATTTATAATTAATTCGATATGTGTTTATTTATCACGCAATCTTTATTTAGCATTTTTTGTTTTTCCTCTGATATTTATTAGTGTAGAAATATTTTTTTTTTTTGTCAAAGTTGCTAAATAAAAATTTATGAAGACTAAGATCAACTTATAGAAAATTGTTTGAATTGTAAAAGATTTATTTTCGAGTTTTGTTTTTTTTTACCATGGTGGATTGTTTGAACCACCAGTATATTCATTTTTTGAAGATTTAGATGACAATGAATGGGATAAAGCATTGGCTGATGAACTTGAAAATGTTTCTGCTGAAGAACTTGAAGCACAAATAAATCAAATGTTAGCTGGTGATAAATAAATAAACATTTCTTTTTTTTTGCTTTCCAATGTACAATTTAAACAATAAAATTTTAACATGCTCTTGCTTTCTTCTTTTTTCTTATTATTATTATTATTATTATTATCGAAGCAGTGAATATATGCTGTCGTTTTTTTTCTCTCTTTGCTTTCTTCTTCAATAATATTGTAAATAAAAATATAACACACTTTTTTTTAATTAGTTAGTTTAAAGTAATAAGCAATAAAGAAAGAAAATAAACAAGACTACATTTTGACATATTTATTATTCTAGAAGTATATAATAAAAACAACAAAATGAATAGAGCAAATCAAGAGCAACGGAATGGTTTGTAATGTCTTTTAAACCTTGAAAAATAATTAATTAGTTTGTTGTTTGTTTTCTGTTTTTAAACAGTAATGATATGTAATGGTCGAAAAGAAAGTGTGATTACCTTTTCTTCTTCCATTCTGTTCTCTGCACAATAATTTATTTTGTAAACTTTTAGTTCATAATGTGAAAGAACCTCCTAATCGATCAAGTATGAACAAAAAGCAGAATATAGATTGGTTTTTTTGATCGTGTGAGAAGTTATTCTTATTTAGAATCAGTAGATGCAGCACGACTATGTCGACGTCAACAAAAAGATATACAAAAAAGTCATATTGAACCAAAATCATTAGAAGACTATGGATTACATTTTCAAAGTAAATTATCATTTTTTTGCTTTTTTGACATTTGAAATTAATCAGATAGTTTACAAATATTTTCATTATAAAATAAAATTTTAGACATAAATTACTAATGAGTTTGTATGATAAATTATATCTTTATTAAATAGATGACAAACTTGTTTCAATAATTGATGGTAAACCATTTGAGTTTCATGTATCTCCAAATAAAGAAGATAATTTTGAACGATACAATGCAATTGGTCGATTAGTTACTAACTATATATATGATCTATTAGAGAAAGAATGCCATTTGAAACGTATAACAATACCTGTATGTAGATTTATAGTTGAAAAAAATTCAAAATTATTTAATAAATATAAAAAAAAAAAAGGAAACAATTTATAATTAATTTTGTTCATCTATTTTCTATAAGCTTAAACCAAACAAATCGGAACCAACTGGATTTTTTTTTGCAAGTGATAATTATAATAGAGCTGAATGTCTTATGATAATTATTCATGGTACAGGAGCTGTACGAGCTGGTCAATGGTCACGAAGGTACTTTATTTCATTTGTTTTCTTTAATGAAATTTCTGTTTTTTTATTAGATTAATCATTAATGAAAATTTAACAATTGGTTCACAACTTGATTATATTAAACAAGCTCGAATGAATAATTATGGTGTAATCGTTATGAATACTAATTTAAATAAAGATGAATCTTCTGGATCAAATTATAATGTAGAACAACGTATTCGTGTAAGTTTAAAAATATGTATCAAATGTATTTCTTTAGTTATATATAATTACATTGATATTGGTATTGTTCGTTGATGAAGAAGTAAATATTTTTTACGTTTTGATAATACTAATGGTAAAAAATGAACACTTTCAACTAGAATAAGTACAATTGTTAAAATTAATATACATGGTATAAATGCCGATGTTATTTCATTTTCATTCGAATTACGATTCTGAAGAAATTCAATTGAATTTTATAATATTAGAGAAAATCTAGTACTAATATTCTTGTGAAATTAAATTATAAAACATGATCTAGCTGTTCTTACTAATCACAAGGAAATTATTTTTATTCTTTATATACCAATATTCCTTCTATTGAATATTTTTTTGCTAAAATTATTCGAAGCATTTTTTTTTTGGGAATCTGTGAGACTTTCTTCGCTTTGGATACTCATACATTTTCGTCTGTAATTTATTACATATGTTAATCGATAGTTTTCTATACATTTCAAATATATCTGCTTACAATAGCACAAGTAAAATATTTGATAGATTCACTTTTAAATTCAAAAATTGTTTGTCGTCGTTTTCTTGATAATTGTATTAAATAATTATTTAAATAAAAATATTTTTTCATTGTTGAATTCATCGAATATATTATAGTTTGTTTATTAAATTTTATTCGATTATAATTTATAATAGATATTAATTTTTTTGATTTGTTATATAAATAAGAAATAATAAAATAAAATTAATATTTGTTAATAAAAAACATAAATTATAATTTAGAACGAAAAATAAATTTTGCGCTTTTCAAAAAAAAAAAAAAATGGATCATTTATTTTTAGGGTAGTTCATGTGCTGAAGAACATGCTTGTTATATATGGGAAAATTTTGTTCGACTATGTCAGGCTCGTCATATATGTATTATGGCACATTCCTATGGAGGTGCTGTTGTTCTTGAATTGGTTTGAAACAATACATATATATATCATTTATATCTCTTTTTTTGATAATCTTTTTCAGGCTGCAAAATATACGATTGAATTTAATATAGGTGTTTTTGCTGTAGCATTAACAGATTCACCTATGAAAACTTATACAAAACATGTTAAGAAAGATGTTTTAACAATGCTCAAAAAAGTTTTAATTTACTAATATAAAAATTTACGTTTAAAAAAAAATTTTTTATTTTAGAGAACAATTAATTGGGTAGCTGATAATCATACGGTAAATACTCATTTAGCCAATAGAGATTATGGTGAAATACGTTCAGCAGGTTAATATAAATTATAAAAGATATTTTAAAAATATAATTTTGATTGTATTATAAATAGGACATTTATTACATGAATGGACATCACATACAGCTTTTCCACATATATTCAAATTTTTTGAAGATGAACGTAAAAAATTAAGAATGATATAAAATATTAATTAAATGATTAAAATCAAGAATTTATTTTGTGATATTTTATTTATGAACAGTTTTGTTTTTTTTGTAAATTTTCTAATAAATTAATTAAATAGTCAACGATATTTTTCTTTTCATTCAATGATTATTGATTATCTCACCAAACAAAAAACATATATTTTTTTTTTCAAATCAATTATTTTAGGTACGTGAAATAATTGCTTTTTAAAAATCGTTCGTCATTGATATTTTCATCCAAAAATTGAAATTTGATATTTACTTTAATTTATTTTTAAATAATAAAATCTCTAATAGCAAAGATTAGTTGTAGTTTTATGAAAGTATTAAATTTTATAAAAACATATCTCTAATTGCATTTCTTTCATATGCAATAAATTTTCGAAAGATTTTTATTATTGATTAAGGACAAATATCAATTCATTTTTAACAATGATCAAAATTAAAATGAACGTTGTGTAGTTAGTTCTATGACCAGTAGTACTAGGTGATGGTGTACTTGGTCCTGTACCGATCGTTCATATACGATTGAATGAACGATGAGTAGATGTACTAGCTGCAGCTGTTGTTATACGAGCAGTACTTGTGCTTGTAGGTGGTCGTGATGTTGTTGAATCAGAAAGTTTCAAACAACATTGACCATGAAGACTACTGAAATGAAGATGACATTCATGTGAACTTGGACAATCACGATGATCGACAGTACCACAATTATAACCAAATATTGGATCAAGACAAAGTCTAGGTGTCTTACGACATGAACAATATGGACAGCCTTGTGCATCTACTTCAAAACCATATGGACATGCAATCATACATAGAACTGGTCTACATTCGAGGGCATTTGTTGTTGTAAAAATAACAAATAAAATAGCAGAAACGAGAGTAATGGAATACATTGTTATTATTCTATTAACTTATTCTTTCGAAAAGTAATCTAATAGAAATCAATACTAGCTATCTTATACAATTCGATTTGTTCTTAACAGATGGTAATATTCTCATATTGATAATAATGTGAAGTTATTCTGTGATATATCTATTGACATATATTTATAGAAAATCTATTTTTATTTTTTGAGAAATAAAATCATAAAATATTTCTAAGTTACTACTTTTTTGATCAAATAAATAATTTTCATGTTAAAAACTAACTAAATGATTAATAGTTTTCTTTTTTTTTTCTGTACTATTGAAAGATAAGAATCTTAACTAAAAGGTTTAGGAAATTCTATCAATTATTTTAATGGATTGATTTAATCTTTTATTAGATAGAATAGACTTAATCATTAGAATTTGAATGAAAAAAAAAAATCACTTTTGATATTATTTTCAACAACTAGAAGAAAATAATCTTATCTATACTATATATTATTTAGATATTACTACAAGGTTGAATTCTCTAAGGATATTTGACATATGATTGTTTTTTTGAAAACAAAAAAAATGTATATTCATATAAACACATAATTTTATTACGAAAAGAAAAAAGATTATACTTTTCTTTATATATTATAATGTGAATAAAACATGTAATTATAATTGTTATGCATCATTGTCAATACAGTAAATCACATAGTGTTTGTTTATTCTTTATGTCATCAATTGATTCACTTGATTGCAAACTTCTTCGTCTTCTTCGTTTTTTCTCTTTTTACTATCAGCCTTTTGGCATCGTGCTGTTGTCAAGGATTATCGTTTTCTCTTCTTTTTCTTTTTTTTTTGCTTGCCTTAAGTGATTGTGTTGTCATTTTGTTCATTCTAATCGATTTCATTAGAAATATAGGTTTTTATTCTTTGTTTAGTTTTGTTTCATCATATTGTTTATTTATATCAAAATAATAAATAATAATAATACACCTTTAGGATATCATTTAAGATAACTAACTAGTATTACTAGTAGTACATATTATAGAACAGCTTCTGTCAGGACCAATGTAGATAGCTATCTTGATGATTCGATAAGTGCTTTGTAGAGCTACGTAACATATTTCTGTTTGTTTTCATTCCCCTAACGTTGAAAACAATCTGTCGGATCCATTTGCGTCTCAGTCGTCATCGTTGTTACTTTACATATGAAACACATACACAGAGAGAAAACGTTTCTGTCACTCGGGCATTTGACAGAAGTATCATGCTGCGATATATGATCGTGTCATATACAAGAAAAGAACTATCTATTGGGAAATCTTTTCTGTGAAGCTTTAAATAGACATGATGTCATACTATATAAGTATGTGTGTGTGTGTGTGTGTATGTATTTTCACTAATGAACTGCCACTACAAAGATCGATATCCATATTGTAGACACATTGTTGAGCAATACTAATCTATAATAGCATGCTTTCCTTTTCTTGTTCTCTCTCTCTCTCTTACTTAATGCACGACTCAGTAGATCATCATTCATTGTGTCAGAGTATAAGAATAGTCAAAAAGTGTGAAGAAACATTTGTGCTTATATACCTTCTATATATATAGACACTAATGACTCTCGTACCGTATGTATGTATACATTTGTATATATACACATAAAATTGGCTTGGTATTGAGCTTTAACACCCCACCCAGTTTGTGCATATCCGATGTTTATTTACAATGCGTGTGATATGATGAGACTTAGCAGGCGGTCCATGACGGTCTATTTTTTATCCTGTTTGAACTTTGATTATTCTTATGTTCTTTGTTTTTCTCTAGCATTCACTTATGTATATACACATATAAAGAACATCATCATCATCATCATCATCATCATCATTACCGTACTCAAGTTAGATCAACATAGACGAGGTGCTTAGAGAAACAGAAAAGAAAAGAAAAGAAAAAAAAAATGATGGTCAATCAGTAACGTTTGCCACTTGCCATGATTCAATTTGCAAATCGATCATACTTCCTTTCCAATAGATAGATTGCATCGTCTTCTTCTCTCTTGTCAATTATCTTAATATCTTGATACCTTCAACTCAACGGGCCGTTCTTTCACACTTCTCATCTCTCATTTCTAATTCTATCCTATCCATCGTCAATGTCTGCTGTCTTTTTTTTTCTTATTTCTCTCGGTTTTTTTTTTGACTCTTGCTTCTATTTCTTCTTTAGCCGAAAATTATTTATCATTGAATGCAATAGATGATTAGTGGAGTCTATGGTTGTCTTTACTTTTGTATGTGTGTTCTTGTTTCTATATGACGATATACGGTACGTATAAACGATGACTTGTATGTTATGTGGCACCACATGCCAAAGAATTAGTGGTTAAAAATGTATAGGCAGCAGCAGCAGTAGTAGTAGTAGTAACAACAGAAAAATCATACCAAAAAATACTGACGATAGAAAAAGGGAACGGACAGGAGAGAGCGAGAACGGTTACGGGAGGAGAGGGGGGTGAGAGAAGAAAAAGAGAGAAAGAAAGAAATCAACCGCTTGCATCGTACGTAATCATTCATGCTATGCTACTACTCTATTGCTACTGGTAGCAGTGTCGAGAGAAATTTTCTCCTTCATTTCTCTCCTTACTCGTTTGATCATCCATATAATTACGATCACTCTAACAGTGTTTTGTACAATCGTTCGAAATAATCATAAGAAGTCAGGTGTGTAGTGTGAACAAAGAAAAAGAAAAACAACGTAACAATAGAAAAAAGGAATAGTTTGATTTTCTTTTCTTTTTGTGCTTGAATAAATTTTAGGTGAATATCCTTAACAAGGTCATACACGCAAATTGATAATCACCCGGGCAATTAGGTTTTCTTATATACATATATATATATAATATAATCAGCTTATAGCAGAAAGAAAAAGAAGCTCGAAAAGTGGCTGACCTTTTTCTTATTCTATATACGATGGGGGATATGAAGACGGTGTCTTTGAGTATGTCAAAATGTTTTTTTCTGGCAATAGAGTAATATAAGACAGTTAATTATGAGAATAACAAGATAGTACTTGCATTGCAAAATAAGCCTTCAGGTCTATTTATACGTTATATATACATATACATCCTGAAAAGCTTTCTTTTCCTTTTTTTTATCTTCAGATTCTATTAAAATAACTAAATAATGTTATCATCATGTAATCAAATATTATTATTATTATTATTAATTATTAATATAATAAATTCATTTATTTTCAAGTTTGATTTAACGTGAACAATAATATATAATATAGTAGAATAATGTTTTTAGTATTATTTATTATTATTTATTTAAATTTATTTCTTTTCAATATAACATTATCATCATTATCAAATACATTAGTTTTTTCAGCTGGACCTAATTCATATGTTGCATTCGATTCATGGCGTCCATGTCTTAATGGTTATGTTCGTTTTGATATACGAACAAATGCAAATGATGGTACACTTGCATATATAGATGATCGTGGAAAATTTGATTTTTTTTATTTAAAATTAATTGAAGGTAAATTACGTCTTTTATTTAATTTGGGAAATGATCGACAAGCTTTAAATGTTAATATGAAAATAAATGATGATCAATGGCATACGATTTTAATTAAACGTGATGGACAAACAACAATACTTAGTATTGATAATGATTTAATATCAAATTCAACAATAACATATTCAGAAGATTTATATTTTGGTGGTACAACACATAATGAATATCAAGCATCACCATTTTATTTTGGAGGTAAATTAAATTTAAATAAAAAAATTTCATTTGAAATAAAATATATCTATATTAGTATGTATATGTATAGAAATAAAATAATTACGGAAGGTCATTATGAAACAAAACAGAATGTCATAAGAAATAAACATATTTTCTTAGATAATTTCTGCTTAGTTATAATGGAAAAAACTATATGTATCGAATTGGTTTTTTTCTTTTTTTGAGAGAACTCATTAGAATATAAATTGTAGGAAATATGTATATCAAAGGTTTATTGGCTTATTTTTTTTTTTGTATTGAAACTATCAACGGAAAGACAATCATCCTTTCTTTCCGAAAAGGATAAAATTCTATTAAATATGTATTTTTTTTTTGTTTTATCCATAGTCATAAATACTCTAGACAAGATGAAAAATTTTAAAATAATTTTATATTGCATAATTCAATAAAAATACTATATTCTATGTAGAATATTTAATGAACTTAGTTAAAAGAAAATTCCGAAAGACGAATAAAAATCATTTCTGTTTTATGTGTGTAATTTGTAAAAATAAGTTTTATTCTCTCATGATTTAATATCAAATTACTTTTTCTTTTTCCAGGTATACCAGCAGCATTAGAACGTCCAAGTAGTGGAAATTTATCCTCATTTGATGTCTACATGCAACCACGTTTTCGTGGTCGATTACGTAATTTAATTTATAGAAATTGTACAAATTCTCGTCTTATACAACCTGTTCATTTACAAATCTCAGGTGGTGTATCATTATTACAAAATCATCATTGTTCAAGTCAATTATGTCGTTTTGGTATATGTTTAATAACAGATACAAATTATAAATGTTTATGTGATGAAACAGATTATCATGGTGAACATTGTGAATATGAACGTAAACCAAATGAATTAACATTTAATGGTAAAAATTATTTAATATATAATTTTAATCAAACATTATTAAGTATAAATGAAATAATACAATTTCAATTTAAAACAAATCATTATAATGCATTATTATTTCATATAATTGAACAAAATTTATATATTAAATTAAAACAAGGACAAATTATAATTGAATATCGTTTAAATAATCAATTATATGAAACATCAACAAAAGATCTTTATCTTATTGATAATCAATGGCATTATATACAAATAAAACGTAAATATGAACAAATAATTATAATGATTGATGAATATCATTTACAATTAGATAATGATATTAAAATTGAACAATATAATAATTTAAAACAAATATATATTGGTGGAAATAATAATGAAAATTTTGAAAATTTTTATGGTTGTTTAAAAGATATAACAATAATAATAAATGATACAATAAAATATTCTATAAGTGATTATTTTTTAAATAAACAAATAAATAATGATAAAACATTACGTTGTTCATCATTATTAAATCCAATTGAATTTCTTATATCATCATCATATATATCATTTGATTTATTTGAATCTATACAACAAATGATAAATTATCAATTAAATATATCATTTCATTTTCAAACATATTCATCTGATGCTATATTATTATATTGTATTAATAAATATAATAATGATTTTCTTGGTTTTGATTTAATTGATGGATTTTTTTATATAACAATTAATTTAAATAATAAAAAACAACGTCAAGAATTATTTCAACAACGTTTTAATAATGGACAAACACATTTTATTTTTTTACATATACAAGGTTATCAAGGTGGTTTAGAATTTAATATAACAATGAATTATAGACAAAGTACAAGAATTATTATTCAACATATTTCATCGAAAATTCATGTAAGTTATTACAAATATATATATATAATTTATTTCCGATATTAAAAAAAACACAAATTTTTAGATTTTATGTAGTTCTAAAAATAAGATCATCAAATCTACTATCTTAAAAAATATGCTATTACTATAAGTGTACACATAAAAAAAATACCCTACAGATATAATATCTCTAAAGTAATAAGCTAATGTCACGAATTCCTTTTAAAGATTACATAAATCATTTGGACCTATATAATAAATATGGTCATCACTCAAACGCAGAACTTCATTTGTAGGTTTCATAGCGAGTATCATTATATGAAGATATCGTGCTAAAACAGTACTCATAGTCTATATTAGACATCGACAAGATACACTTGCACTGTCTTGCATTGTTACTCATGCTTGGGTACATCACACGACTTTTTTCTTATATTGTTCTGTTAACACATTTCGCTATACTTTATTAGTTTCTTTAGAAGATTCTAAAGTATGTAATAATAAAGATCGTGCTTAAGTGTTGTATCAATAGTGTAAGATCATCTGTAGAATTATATTAGGTACAATAGATTTCTCTTTATTTTCAACTCATTTGATTGATTTCATTTTTTTGATGTCTCTATCTCATAATATTTGACATTCATTCAATTATCTCTATTGTATATCAATTTATAATAAAATTAATTAAGTAAAGAAAACAAAGAAACTTAAACTTATTAATATTGCGTAATTCCACAATGATATGTAACAATTGAAAAAGCATCTTATATATTAATATGAACTTTGTGTATATGACAGCTGTATGCGACAGTTGTATATGAAGATATAGTAATGTATATGACCATGAATTATACATCTGGGAGAATTGTTTTATACAAGGACAAATAAATTCCAATCAATTTCAATATTGATAGATTTATAATTAATAATAAAAAAAAAAAATTTTCTTTTTTTCCTAATTTATTATATCATTGATTATAGTGGATAAATAGATATTTAATAAAAAAAAAATGAAAGTAAATAATTATCTTGATTTATATAATATAACAGCATGCTTAGATAAATAGTTACTCATTTACTATCTATGGATAAAAATCGTCAAACCATCTGGTCAGTCTATCATGAATACAACAGATGAATAAACAATTATAGTCATTATCTTAACTAATGATTATAATCAATTGATATTTCTTTTTTTTTTTTTATCAATATTTTTAGTTACATACATTAACTATTGGTGGTATTAATCCAAATATACAATGGTTACCAAATAATTATTGGTCTGGTATAATGCATCGTGGATTAATTGGTTGTTTTTCAGATCTTGAATTAAATAATGAAGCAATTAATTTAACGAAATATATTAATTATACAAATAATAATATAACACCAAAAAGTGGTCCATGTTTAACAACATTACCATTAAAACATGAATGTTTATGTGAACATGGTGGTGAATGTCGATTAAATAATGATGGTAGATGGTCATGTGATTGTTCAAAAACTGGTTATACGGGTAGACGTTGTGAACATGCAACATATTATATTGATTTAAATAAAATTCATATATTTGAACTTAATACACATTTACAATGGAGTGAACAAATAAATGATATTTCATTTGGATTACAAGTATGTAAAATAATAAGTTAGAAATTAAGATACAGTGGCTTCAAAAATTATTCATACAGGTGTAATATCGATTTTTTTTTTCGGAATGGTAACTCACATTGAGAATCCAAACCAGAATCTCTAGAAAACCAAAAACCTATTTTTTCAGCACCCAGACCCCGAAAATAAAAGTTTATTTTTATTGCACAAGATGATAGAGCAACAAATTCTCTACAAAATGAGATGTCTCCGAGCTTTCCACAATAATTTTTGACTGAACTGCATCAGTTTTAAGAAACGCCCTAAAGTGCTTTTTGTCCGATTTTCCCATAGGAAATGATGAAAAAAAAACCGTTTTTGGACGTTTCTTAAAACTGATGCAGTTCAGTCAAAAATTGTTGTGGAGAGCTCGGAGACGTCTCATTTTGTAGAGAATTTGTTGCTCTATCATCTTGTGCAATAAAAATAAACTTTTATTTTCGGGGTCTGGGTGCTGAAAAAATAGGTTTTTGGTTTTCTAGAGATCCTGGTTTGGATTCTCAATGTGAGTTACCATTCCGGAAAAAAAATCGATATTACACCTGTATGAATAATTTTTGGAGCCACTGTATGTACATAATTGAATAAACTTTAAGAAAATTATTGAGATTCTGTTGGTCTATATCAATCTATTGATGTAATCTAGTAGAATCAGTTGAGATAGAATTTTTTACGAATTAATTTGAATTCTAAATTTAGACAAAAATTCAAGAGTATATGTCAAAGTTCATGTGACCCACACTCAAAAAAAACGAGCTTCAAACTACTTATATCAATTACAAAAATAGTTGTAATTTTGATTTATTCGATATATTTGAAATGAATTATTTTGATTCCTTTGACAATATACCATAAGGTTATAACACAATTAGAGTTCGTGAGTTTCACACTTTAGTCTCTCATGAGAATATAATGACAAGTTTTTTTTTTTCCAGACAAAAAAAGCGGCAAATTTTCGTGATTTTTCTTTTTTTTTGATTGTGTGTATTCCAGAATTCTCAAAGGAGTTTCATTGAAGTCGATTATTTGAAAGAATCGTGCTTGTGATTATTATTTTTAATTTCTATTCGATTTTTGTTTTTTGTTAGGCTATACATGATCAAGAAAATTTTCTTGAATTACGTTCATGTCATCAAACAATAGAATGTGATTCAATAAGTTTTTCAATACGTAATGGTTTATTAAAAATTATTTTTCATTATTCAAATATAATAATTAATATAACAGGTGAACATCCATTTATACTTGATAATCAATGGCATTATATTCATTTATATCGTATTGATACAAAATTATTATTACATATTGATCATCATATATCACAACAACGTATAAATATTATTGAAACAAATCAAACATTATTATCAACAATATGGTTAATATTAAATGGTAATAAACAAATATATATTGAAGATTTACGTATATATGATCAATCAATAAATTCAAAATTTTTTTTATATAATCAATATGAACAAATACAATTAAAACAACGTATATGGAAACCTTTAAATTCAATATCATTTTATGAACAACAAGATTCATATATAACAATATCATTAAATGATATACTTTGTCAAGAATGTGAATTAGATACAATTTATTTTGATTTTCGTACAACAGAATTAACTGGTTTAATATTATTTGCTAATATTCAAACAAATAATCCAAAAATGAGGTAAAAATAAATAATATCATAAATATATATTTATATATTTTCATGACAGTTATTCTAATGTATAATCTAATAAGAATACAATAAATCAAATCAATCGAAATATATAATTCTAGAGAGAGATGATCTAAAAAAAGTGTTAATGAATTTGAAATTTCGGAAGAGCAAACCATGTAGTTTGTTGCGCGATGATCGCGAGTCTCCCTCTGGATAAAACACTGATTTACGAAATAATAAAGATGAGTTGTACTAATTTGAATAGAAAAAACAAAATCATTAATTTACTTATCTATGATATGCAATATAAAGAATAATATTATCATTTTGTTATTTTTTCTAAGATCTAATTCTAATGATATGAAAATTCTTTTTGTTTTTCTTTTGAAGTTATTCATTAAGTAATACAATTGAAAAAGATGGTCAATATTTAATAATAAAATTAATTGATGGACAATTACATTTAATTGTTATTGTTGCATCATTATATGAATATGAAGATGAAATATATCATATACAAACAAAAACACGTTTTAATGATGGTTATTGGCATCATATATCATTACATCGTGCTAGTGATTATCATTTAGAATTAATTATTGATTCATTTGAATATTATTTATTAACATCAATACATTTTATTGATACAATTTATTTTGGTCGTCCATCATTTTTATCATTAGATAGTTTACCATTTAATAATACAAATACATTAAAAACATGTTTAGCATCATTAACAATAAATAGTCGTACAATTAATTTACATGAATATATTAAAACAAATATACATATACGTAATGATTGTTTTCTTGAATCACAATGTCCATTACGTTATTGTCAAAATACAGGTATATGTATTGATCGTATTAAATGTAATTGTCAACATACAAGTTTTCAAGGAGATTTTTGTACGGAATTACGTACAGGATATTTTTTTAATGAATATATATCTGGTTTAATATTTGATCAACCATATCAAATTGATTATAAATTAATAAATTATAAAATATCATTTGGTATTGTAACAAAAATGATAAGTGGTGAAATAATACGTATTAGTGATCAAATACAAATTGAATTATATCGTGGACGTATTAGAATAAAATTAATGATAAATATAAATAATGATAATGGTTATTTAGATAATGATATTATGGTTAATGATGGTTATTATCATTTAATACAAATTCATTATAATTCAACTGGTTATTTAAATTTAAATGTTGATAATAAACCAACTTTTAAACAATTAACATATCGATTATCATTTGATAAACCATTATTATTATTAATTGGACAAAATCCAGCATTTAGACATGGATTTCAGGTGAGAGAGAGATCTAGTCAACCATGAGATAACCTGAAAACATCTATGATTTTTTTTTTCAATTTGAAAACTCTCTCATCATAAACTATTGACACAAAGGACTGTCTCTATGTGTAGTTGCAAATTGAAATTTTAAAATCGTGCACTCAGAAAGACTTCGACACTGAATTAAACTATACCGTAAAAATTCAAAATCTAGGCAGAAATAAACTAAGACTCGGAATCCTTTTTTATACTATCCATTACGTGTTAGATCATGTACATAATTCGGACCCAAAAGCAATTAATCATTTGTGGGACTTCACTCGTTAGCTTATACGATATCCGACAGCTGCCATCACTGAGTAACTATGTTGTTCGCCACGTATCTCCCAGCCGTAGAATGATTCTGGACAAGTCACTAATGGATGTATGAAAGAAGTAAAAGAACTCGGTGTTAGACGAGCATACCGCAAGATAGAATTATTCTTCCTATATGATCTTCATTAATCGCTCTTATTTACAATAAACAATAAAAAAACAAAAAGTAAATTGTTTTTTTTTTCTCTCTTCTTAACAGCTTCAAATTTCTAATTTAATATTTAAATCTAAATAATTTTTATTCTTTTTTTTTTAGGGTCAACTTTATGGTCTTGAATCTGATATCTATCCAGTTTTTGATATGATTTCCCCAACATTCCAACGTATATCATATTCACCCATACAAGATAAAATATTTTCATCATCATCATTATCATCAATTATTTATCCATCATCACAAGATCAAAATGATTTAATATCTTCATTATGTTCATCTCAATCCAATGATGATATTTGTATAATTACATCTGATAGAAGTTCACGTTATTTAACATATCCTAATGTAACACTTTTAAAATTTACACCAACAAGTAAACATTTATCAACAACAACATCAATAACTTCTTCAATTATATCTCGATATATATCATCATCATATTCAACTTCAACAATTTCATATCAAATTTATAATTTTTCAACATTAACATCATCATCAAATTATCTATTAAATACAACATATTATGTTGAAAACCCACCATTAATTGTTTCAATACGTACACCAACATCAAATAGATCTCGAAAAATTTTTTATCGACAAAAATTTTGGATTATTTTAATTCCTATTTTATGTGGAATAATATTATGTTTATTATTTATAATATGTGCTTTTATAAAATATCGTCGAAAAGATGTTGGTGTTTATGAAGTTGAAGAAGCTCAACGTTTTCGACCATTAATTGTTGAATTAAATTCTTCATCCGGTGAACGTAATCAAGATAATTTTAATTCAACAACAACAACAACATTAACAAAACATATATCAAAAAAAGATCATATTAAATCACATAAAAATCGAAAACGAAAAAAATCTCCATTAACTACAACTGATGAACAGCGTGAATTTTATATTTAAGTTTCTTGTTTTCTTTTTTTTTTTTTTTTCTATATAATTATTTCGTACTATTTTCTTGTTTATTTCGTTTGAACATATAAACACACACACAAGCTAAATACAAAAAAAGAAAAAAGAATATTTGTAACTGTTGTGTAAACAGTGATAAATTGTTTAACTTATATATATTATCTAATGATGTGCAGTAAACTATAACAGACATATTCTTCTTATCAGTTATTGACATGTGTAAATGAGCACAAAATAATCTTTGACAAGACAAGACAAAAAAAAAAAAACTGATAGAAACGAAGATAAATTATTTGTTAATTAGATATTCTAAAATAAGTTTTCTGTTAACTATTAACGTAATCCCATGTGAAATTAAAATATAAAACTTGATGTAGTTGTTGTTATTGTTAATTAAAGAAAAATTGTTTTATTGTATCTATTTTGGGATATATATATTTCTTTTACGCAAATTTCTATAAATACAATAAAGATGTAGTTTGTATATTAGAACGTGATATTATTGATATATGATCTGTGATTGTATATTAACAATGTCTATCACAGTCTATTCGAGTAGGTCGAAATTTTTATTCCTATACTTCAATACTCTATTTAGATCAGATTTCATAAAATCGTTTAGATTAATATATATATATATTAGATAGAAGACCTAATTTTCTTTTGCTATTTTTATCTGATTGACAGTAAACTGCATGATAGAAATTAACTGCACGTCATATAGTTCCTCTGTGAAATGCAAAATCTACATTATTGTTCGGAATATCAATAGTCTATTGAAAAAAAAAGTAATTATAATGATCTAATCTATTTCATCATACTAAAGTTTTGTTATAATATATCCGATACCAGGAGATGATTTAGACATATGGAAATTACTTTTTGTTATTTGTCTTTAAAAAAAATTCAATGCTCCTGTAGATATAGATTAAAAAAAGAACAATATTATTCTGCGATGAATAATTAGGATACTTTTACGACATACACACCCACACATAGTACTTGTATTATATAATACAAGATGATGACAGTTAAGGCGGTGCGCGTCATGTCAAAGTATCCTAGTATTCAAAATAATACATAACCAGTGGTTTTCTTACACCTTTTTTATATAAACAACGTGTTATTTATTTAACAAAAAAAAAAATTGCCTGTTAGTTTACATTTGATTTCATACAAAATAAGAATATATGTCAATTTAATATGATAGAATGCATTCTTTGCTGCAATCTTTCATATTTTCTTTTGTATATTGATGACATCTATTTCTATTTTATTAATATCATATACTGATAATTGATGCTTAATATAGAAAAAAAAAAAAAAGGTTTGTTTTATTGCGTTCTATTCGACATTTCTATCAATATAAAAATAAAAAATAAATAAACCATTAAAAATTGGTCATGTGAACTAAATTTCATTCGTAACTATCAATATGCACTGATAGTTTTTTACATTGATAGTATCGCTTAATAATCACTCATCGAATAATATCTTATATTAGTAAACAGAATATGAGTCATATTTCCCGTGTATATATGATGTTAATAAATAAAAATTATAAACCAATCGATTGTTGTTGAACGAAAAAGGCAATAAGATTTTTTTTTTTTTTTTGTTAAATAATATACAATCGTGTATTTATGATTGATTTTTGTTCCATAAGCATGTGACAAAAAAGAAAAAAAAAGTGAATAAAAAACAACATATAAACAGAGATTCTTATCGATCTTTTCTTTTGCTCGTTTCTTTTTCTCTCTCTAATTTACATATACACCTTTATATTTTTATTGTCAATAAAAGATCCTGCTGTTTTCAGTCACATTTATTTTTTTAGATACACCATGTATTCAGTTAATCGTTAAATACAGTATACATCTTTATATATATAGATTATTATTTAAATAGAATAAAATAAACTTAGAATGGGTCAAACACTATCCGGTAAAATAAAATAAAATAAATTATATTTTGAAATATTGTTTTTTTTTTCTTTCTTCATCCGTTCATTTTCTATAGAACCGGTCACTTCAAAAAATTCTCAAAAAGTTGAAAATCATTTATATTCTGTAGGCAGTAGTAGTATGCAAGGATGGCGTATAAGTAAGTAGTTTTTTTTTCTTAAATAATTTACATTATTTAATAAGTTGATTTATTTAGATATGGAAGACGCACACACTCATCTTTTATCCTTACCTGAAGATAAAAACTGCACATTTCTTGCTGTTTATGATGGACATGGAGGTTTTACAAAAAAAAAAAATAAAATGTATTACATCTGAAATTTATTCGTATATGTTTTTTTTATTTAGGAGCAAAAGTCGCACAACATTCATGTAAACATTTACATACTCGTATCGCTAATCAACCTGAATTTAGTTCGTAGTTTTTATCTTTTTTAATTTTTTTAATAAATATATTTTAACTTTTTTGTTTTTTTTCTTAGAACAAGGAAATATCGAAGCTGCTATTCGAAAAGGTTATATTGAATTTGATAAAGAGATGTCTTTAGATGAAGATATGCGAGAAGATCTAGCGGGTACAACAGCTATATGTGTTATAATTAAAGATCAAAAACTTTATTGTGTATGTTGAATAACAAAAAAAAAACGATCAAGAACAAAAAATCTAATATTTAGGGTAATGTTGGTGATAGTCGAGCAATAGCATCAGTTAATGGTAATGTTGAAATACTTTCTGTTGATCATAAACCAAATAATGATGATGAAAGAAAACGAATAACAGCTGCTGGTGGTTGGGTAGAATTTAATCGTGTTAATGGTAAATAATTGATTTAATAAAAAAAAAAAAAACAGTTATTTTTTTTTTTCATCAATAGGTAATTTAGCATTGTCTCGAGCATTAGGTGATTTTATATTTAAACGTAATACGGATAAACGACCTGAAGAACAAGTTGTTACTGGTATTAGAATAAGAAAACATTAAATTTTTAATATTAATGCTAAAAATTTTTTTTTCAGCTGCTCCGGATGTTATTTGTAAAACAATGACTGATGATTGGGAATTTATATTAATTGCTTGTGATGGTATATGGGATGTACTTAGTAATGAAGAAGTATTAAAATTTGTTCGAGTTAGAGTTGCTCAACAAATGCCACCTGAAACGGTAGAAAAAAAAACGCAAACTTATAATAATAATAAATCTTAAAAGATCATGATTTATTTATTTATGTTTTTTTATTTTTTGAGATCTGCGAAGAACTCATGACACGTTGTTTAGCACCAAACTGTCAAATGGGCGGTCTCGGCTGTGATAATATGACAGTAGTTTTATGCCTTTTACTTCATGGACAACCTTATTCAATGTTAGCAGCTAAATGTTCAAAAAATTTAGCTAATGGTGAAATATCATCATCAACATCATCATCAGCAGCTGAAACATTATCACCGAAATGAAGAAAAAAAAAAGGAAATAAAACATTTGTTTTTTCTTTTTTTCATACAATCCAATAATTGAACAATCTTTTTTTTTCTTTCTTTCTTTTTTTTTTTCATATTTGATAATATCACTGTGTTCCATCATTTTAGAACAGTATTGATTACTGTTATTGTCGGTGACAAGATCAAAAAACAAATACAAAATACGACTTCTTCTTTTTTTTTTTTCGTTTCTTTTCGTTCTTTATCTATTTTTTTTTTTTCTTATGAAAATGAGGACTGCTGATGTAAAAACACATTAGCGGTGTAAATTTATTTATATGCAAACAAGCGCGTGTGTGTGTGTTTATTCTGTATGACTATTATATATATATATAAATATATATACACATGAACATCAACTTTTGACGTGTGTATGGAAAAGTGAAAGAAATATGTTATTCTTTAACCAGACGCCTTCTTCCTTTTTATGGTTGATTAGAACTACAAAAAAACAACAACAAGGCGTTCATACTTCTTTGTTCTTTATTTCAATGCGTGCGTGTGTGCGTGCATGTTTCTTTAGTTGGCGAGTATATATCATGTTTTGAACTTTTCTTTTTCAACTGATGTGTGTATGTGTTTACATTTGGTTTTAACTTTTCTTTTCTTTACTGTCTTATAAATCAATGAAAACACATCACAAATCAAATGATAAACGTTTGAAAGATATTCATCACAATTTTAAATTAATCATTAACAAAAGTTTTAATTGAATTGTTAAGAAAAAAAAAATTTTTTTATTGACACAATTATGAGAAATTCATATAAGTTAGATAACAATAGAAATAAGAAAATTGATTATTATAACATGTATTCGAATGAAAGAAAGAATAGTAAATGGTAGTTTCTATTTACTAGATTTATATCATTCAATCCATATCGGAAGAAAAGATTAAATTATAAAACTTTCGAAAGAATTCCATTAGAGTTTTGTATCCGCTATAACTTGAAAATTAGCTATTGTTATATAGTGAATATGAACACAACATTTGTTAGATTATTTTTTTTTTCTCTTATTACTATCAGGAAAAAGAAAAAAAAAGAAAAAGAAAATATTTTTTTTTTACAGACTAATTAGTATCTTACAAAGTAAAAAGTCAGCTCTTTCTCAGCGAAAGAGGAGTCAATAGTTTTTTTTTTTTTTTTTTTGAATAGCCTAATCAAAAACTAGTATTCATTAAAAAGTCATATAAGTTAAAACTAATATTTCATGAAAAATAATTAGTCATCATGAATCGTTCATTTATTTATTTTTTTTTCAATAAATATATCACAAAAACAAAATCAATGCATTATTCATGTCAAAAAATTAATCTTATTTGATTGTCACATGAGTTTAAAAAGACTTTCTTCATAATCATAACAACAATTGAATCATACGGTTAGTTTCGTTCGGTTGTGTTGGATTTCCTTTTTCTTTTTTTTTTTATTATTTTTGATGATACTTATAAGTATACAAAACAAAAAACAAAAAAAAAACAACCAACAAATTTCTTTTATTATTTTTAATCTTCTTTCACTTGAGTTGTACCACGTATACGACCTGTTCGTCGTGCAGCAATAAGACCAACTTTTCGTCCTGGTGGTGCATAACGACTGACTGTTGATGGTTTGCCAATATGTTGATGATTACCACCACCAAATGGATGGTCGACAGGCTTTAAAAAAAGAAAAATTATCATTTTATCAATTGAAACATTATATTACTTACATTCATAGCAACACCACGAACTTTTGGCCATGATTTTCGTTTAGCTTTAAATTTATGATAAGATCGTCCAGCTTTTAATATTGGTTTATCAATACGACCACCACCGGCTACGATACCTATAGATAATAAACAACACAAAAAAAGTTGTTTTCTTTTTTTTAAAAACTAATTATTGTACAGATATATATATGCCTTCAGTAAAAGCCTCTAGATATCGTTTCTTGATCATTCATTATGTCAGAAACAATTATAGGAATATCGTTCATCATTTAACATATATATATATATATATATAAAATACTTACCAACCATAGCACGATTAGTTGATGCTAAAGTTTTTTTAGCACCAGATGGTAATTTTACTTTTGTTTTACCACCTTCAGGATTATGTGAAACAATTGTAGCATAATTACCTAGAAACAAAAACAAAAATTTGAATGTTGAACTCAGAAAGCTTTTGTATCATCAAAATAAATAATCAGTAGTCGAAACAACAGCTTAGAAAAATTTTTCATCATTGTTCAAACACTCACCAGATGCTTTAGCTAATTTACCACGATCACCAGTTTTTTGTTCAATTTGACAAATAATTGTACCTTCAGGCATTTGTCCTAATGGCATTACATTGCCAATTGTTAATGCAGCTATAAACAAAAAAAAAAAATTACAATTTTTTTTGTTTATTTCAATAAGAAAAACAAAAATATTTCCATTTTTATAATTACCTTTTTTACCACAATAAATAAATTGTCCAGTATACATGCCTTCGGCAGCAACTAATAATTCTTTTCGTTTTTTATATCGATATGGATCACGAAAGTGTACAACTGCAAGTGGAGCACCACGACCTGGATCGTGTATAATATCCTAATGAAAAATTATGATTTTATAATAAAGGAAAGTTTTTATGTTTTACTTTAATAACACCACGTAAATAACCCTGTCGTTCAGCATAATCCAAAGAACGTAATTTAGCTGGGCCTTTACGATGAAAAGTGCGAGCACGAAAGATGGCTGAACCACCTTTACGCTGTGCGCGTATAACTCGACCCATTTTATCTTAAAAAAAACAAAATCAAATCGTTAACTATAAGTAAATGAATTTTTGTTTTCTTTTTATGAAAATGATCAATGGAAATCTATGGACTATCTGCCATCGATTGTGGCTAATCTTTTACCTCCATGATATAAATAAAATATCACATATATATATATATATATTAAGATTTTCGTATGAAAAATCTTTTTCAATTATGAAAATTAATTCAAAAAATTTGATATGATATAAAATATAATTTACTATAAGCGCTACTATCGAAAAATAAATTATATCAACCAATCAAAAAAATCTTTCATATTTAAATAATATTCATAGTATTGTCTACATAATAGATTTTAGTACATAGATGTGATCATAATCATAGAACATCTGTTTCGGATCGTATGAACTTATTTTCTATTGAGAAAAATTCGCTAATGTTATTTTACATAGAGTTTATAACAACTAGTCATCATTTTTAATACAATATGAGTATATATTATATATTCATTTTTATATTAAACGATCGATTCAAATATTTATCTTTGGATTAGATAGAAATCTAAACTTTGATAATAACTAGACATAATTTTATATTTTATTATTGAGAAACTAATACTAATAACATTTGTTATGTTTAGTTTAATTCCAGATTATTTAAATTAAAATGTTACAATCTCGTGGTGTCGCTGATTTACTTGCAGCTGAAAAAAAAGCTCAAGAACTTATTGAAGAAGCTCGAAAACGTAAGTTGTTTTTTTTTTTGACGAATTTTATTTAATGATAAAATAATAGGTAAAAATAAACGTATAAAAGATGCTCAAAGTGAAGCAAAAGCTGAAATTGAACAATTTAAAATTGAACGCGAACGACATTATAAAGCTTTAGAACAACAGGTTAATATATTTCTTTTATTTTAATAGGAATTAATTTTTTTTTAATGTTTTTAATTAGCAAATGGGTAATCGTACTCAAATGACTGAACAATCGAATAAAGAAACTCAAGTACAAATAGCTGCATTAAAAACTCAATATGAATCTAATAAACAAGAATTACTTCAACGTATCATTACACTTGTATGTGATATCAAACCTGAAGCACATATTAATGCTCGTATTGAATAAAAGAAACAAATTACAATAAGAACAATAATTTTTGTTTTTTTTTTCCTATCTTTTTTCATTCCAAGATATAAATTATCGTCTCAGTTGTCTTTATTTAATCTCGAATGGTGTCTTTTCATTTATTTATATAGAAAAGTTGTATGTGTACTTCGTATTTTATTATTTATAGATCTTTTATTGTAATCAGAATATATTGTCAAGTAGATAAATATGCATTTATATTCAGAAAAATCTTCATTTCTTTTTTTTGAAATATTTATAACATAGTCAGATATTTCATGATTCATGAATGGGAAAATGAAGAATATTTAGAATCTATATAGGTGTTCAATTGTTAAAAAATTGAAAATGAATAAAATAGTGATAAAACTTGACTAGGAAAATAATAGCAAGTCTATTTGGATTCATATGAAATGATAACTACACAAAATCGTGAATACTATTTGTATAAACACATCGATGACCTTGAGAACGCACGAATAGGAATATTATCGATTTGAAAAATACTTAGAGCTCCATCGTTAGTCGTTTTCAGTGTTATCGAAAATAATGTCATTAGCTTTTCTATGTGATTTATAAATAATTGAATGAGAACGTTGATAGAAAAAAAGATCAATCCTATCTAATGGAATCAACACGATTAAATCACAAAAAAAAAAACTTTGGAAGCAAGTATTTTAAGTTACTCTCCTAAAGAAGACAGGATTGATTTTTTCGAAATAATAAAAAATAAAAATGTCTTGTGCACTGTCTATTATTATTGGTAGAATTCGAATTTTGTAACAAAAGGAACACAATTAATAATTAGCATGATCATTGATTATTTCTTGGTAGATGCTGTTCTTAGTTATAAACTAAAATATTTCAAGTTATCTTAGGATTGAAAGGATTTGAATTTTGTTGTTAACAGTTCTATATTTTATTACTTCGATAATAAAAATCAGTTTCATCGAGTTCTCATATGAATAATACATATCATTTGATTTACATTTTACTTTTTTTTGCTATCTCAATCTGTTTCGAATATTAAGTATTTGCTCTGAGTGCTTTGAAAAGAATCGTAGGATGTTCATTGATCTTT